>ML681981.1:210789-229829 GCA_007922195.1 Podocnemis expansa | reverse complement strand
TCCAGATCGGATATGGATCCATGCGTTTGTATGCGTGCAGGGCTCTACCTATACCCCAAACCTGATGCTTATGTCACCAATTCATCAACTCCAGATTAACATACATAAGTGACAGCAAAGTAATATAGATTATGCTGACATTAGTTATGGTCAAATACAGGAGAAATGTCTGCACTGTCCTAAATATCTCACTTCTTATGCACTGGGACTAAATGTGTTTAGAGCACATTCTAGGACCTGCTGGGAACTTTCATCTTTCACTAAAGTCAACAAGAGATGTAGAACCTCTCAGCATTTGTCCTTTAATCCTCTTGCAGAGGGAGAGTGGCATCCAAACCTTTTAGTGAACTGACTTAAAAAAGAATTGGCATAATCCACAGCCAATGAGAACAGAATAGACTCAATATACGTGTGTATAGCAGCTAAATCACCTGCAGTTTTTGGAGTTCCTAAGTGATCATTGATTTCAGAATTGTTATGGTCCATTGAGTCAAAAACCAGTTTCTTTAAAAAGCTCTCATATTAAATTTATACCGTAGACTTTTGACAATTGTACCAGAGTTGTCATAGATATCAGCTAAATATTGTACTTTATGAAAAGATCTTAAGATCACCCTGCTACTTCTGGGAACTTTGAAAAGGGATAAGGCTGGTTGAGGCTTAGTAAAACAAAAAAAATCCTTGTGGTTTCATAAAATAGGATAATTGTGTTGGCATGCCATATAGAAATAGCATCTTTCATCCAATGATCTCAATGCGCTTTGCAAACATAAAGGGCTCTGTTATGCCTCTAAGCCACAATATTTCTGTGCAGAAGACTGCTCTAGCAATAGCTATGGTAAACGCTGTGCCTCAGGCATCTTCAATATTTTCGGGAATTTCACAAAGTCCAATTATTTCAGATGGTGCAGAGATCCTCAGGTTCTTCTCATGATTACAGCTTTTCTGGCTGGTGCAGCAGGTGACTATGGCTCTTCAATGACTTTTGTGAAGGCTCTAAGACAGTGGTTTCCAAAGCAGAGGCCAGGACCCAGGAGAGTTAGGTACTGGGCCATGGTGCATCCTGCTGCTGCTGCCAAGACTGGAATGTGTTGCTTAAAGATGCAGTTGTTGGGTTGTGGGCATAAATGATTTTTTTCAACTGGGTTCCAAGAAAAAAAAAGTTTGAAAACCACTGCTCAAAGATCGCACCAGTCCTTATACACTTCTGAGTGTAAACACTCACTTGTGTTTAGGTTCCTTGTGAGGGCAAATTGCCAGGGAAGTCCTATGAGCCTCCTTCTCATTATACAAGCACACAGCGCTGAGTACAAATCGAGCCCTAATTAATTAAGCTTCCTGTCTCCACTGCAGTATGGGAGGTATTCATATCACCTTTTAGAGATGAATAACTGAGGCACAGGGAGCTACACTGTCAAGATCACATGGGAGGTCTATGACTGAGCCTGGAAGAGAGCCTGCTCCTCCAAAACTAAACATTTTGTCCATCTCTGCTAACCTATGTGCATTCATTTTCATAAACATCGTTTTCATACACATACATTGTACCTACACATGGAAGACTTCTTAAAAATTACATTTAAGTTAAACATTAGGAAAAACTCCCTGGAAATTCCACAACAATAAAATCAGATAAAATAACATCACAAATGTATCTTAAATCCCCACTCCCACCAGGAAAATTAAAGCTAAACAGGCAAATATGCCATACTTCTTTTATCACCACATGCCTGCAAATCACAACAGCTGAGCTCCTTTCCCAGGGATCTCTGAATAAGGATGGATATTTCATAGGCTGGGCTGAAAGCTGATCCTTTCTTCTCGTTTGTATGGGGTCTGTTTCTTAACCGCAGAACTGGTGTGGTCCTAAGGTTCAGGGAGGTAAATGAGGGGCTGTGCAGATGGGGTGTAGGGGTGGGGCACAATTTGACCCATTAGGCAGTGAACAGTCTAGACTTGAGGTTCCATTTCTACAGAAATTCTCTCTTCACACATGTACATGGCTTCATAAGGAGCTGCTATAACCTTTGTGGAGCAGCCATGTAATGATTCCATGAAACACTGGTTAACTTAAATGCCTGTGGCCATCTCACTTTTGAAAACTAGGGCCTGACCTTAGAAGTTGCTCCTCCTTGAGAAGAAGTACAAAGTTACAGGAAAGCTAGTTGGGGAATCAAGGAGTTTCCTTCTTAACTATGAATATGGACATGCTAGTTTGATTTGGGTTTCTAGTGGGGACATGTTAAATTGATTTAACTTAAATCGATTTAATGATTTTTAATTTTGATTCAATTCAATTGATTTAACAATCTAAGTGTAGACATAGCCAGAGAGACTTGCACAATGCTTTTACTGCAAGTTTCATGACATAAGTAGGAGTATTGTGCAAATCAGGAGTTCCTTGTTCCTTCCCCCAGATCACCTTGCTCCTTATATAATTCAATCAGGAGAAGAGTACATTGTACACATTGAAGAGTCCATTATGTTTTGCAACTTTGCTATGCTTGAGAGCTGCCAAAGGAGTGAAGGCTATGCAGACTCTTCTGAAAGAATCCAGGGCAAACGTTTAGACCGCTCCAATGCCTTTTCCATCTTATTCATCAGATATAACACTTAATATATGCCTTTAGCATCTTATTTCTGAGTTTTATTGCAAGTAGTAACCAAAGCAGAATCTGCTTCAAAGTCAGTTCATTTAATTGAAAGGTAAGGCCTTGGGGGCAATTCCTTTACATTAGGAACAGGTATTGCCTGAACAGCTTTATAAAAAATCCTCATTAGGAAGAAATTCCAATAAGACAAAGATGATCAGATACTTTATAGCCATAGAGTGTTAGAATATTTGGTTGCAAGAGCCGCTTCTATCATTCAAGTAAAATGATGGGGGATTGAAGACTATTGCTCGAAAGTTCTGCCTGTCATTAATAATGTTCTTCACATTCACAAATAAGCTCTGAAATGATACTACATTGATCAGAATGCTTTGAGGCAGTATGATAGAGAGAAAATTATTGATAGGTAGCTCTGAATTTTCAGGTGATGAATATAATGAGTCAGCAAAGTATGAACTCAATGCTCATGTGGCAAAAATATCTAAGGAAACTTGAGAGACGTCTGACCTTATTTACACAAACGTCCATTGTCCATGAGTTGGATTGAACCCTGCATTCTCTAGATGATTCCTCTTTCTAACAGATTTCATCTGGGTCCTTCAGAACTGTGAACAATAGCTGAACTAGACTAACACGACTACCTCTCTGGAACTATGTTTCAATATACATCCCCTTGGATGAGCCAGAAATTTCTGATATATTTGGTTTAGGGTTCAAACATTCTCCACTGAAGTCAATGGAAAACTCACATTTGTTTCAGTCATAGAAAAATTGATCTTCTGTGTTGCCACTTTGCCCAAGAATTTATCTCACTCTTTCACAAAAATGTAACTGTCAATGACACATGCTTTGTTTTCAGCACCTTGGACAGCCACACTTGCAATTTATTGCTTAAGATCAGCCCTGTTGGATTTGCATGTGCGTCTGTGCAGAGTTCATAGATATACATGCATACAAGAACACACTATAGATTATGGTGATATATTTTAAGGGCAGGTCTCTATTCTATATTCCTATGTTCTTCACGAAATCCATTTGCTGAAATCTCACCAATACCAATGGAAGTTCAGGGGGAGACTTTCAAAGGCATAAATGTGAGTTAGGCATTCAACTTCATGTGCAGACAACATAGCAGATAGCAACACTGTGGAGAGCAGATTTTTGTCTGTAGCTTCATGTTTTATTGTCTTTAGCCCAATCCTGCAACACTTGGAGTCACAGAACTGTAACTGACTTCACTGGGAGTCATACGTAGGTATGATCTGCAGCATCAAGTCTACCATATGCTTGTACGAACAAAATATTAAACTGTTTTTGTCTCTTGGGTCAAAACTAAGTATTAAAAAATATTCTGATGTTATAAGCTTTTCAAACATGAAAATAACTAATTAGTCACATCTGAATACAACTCCTAAGATTACAAAACAAGATAAATTGCACCCTCCAATATTCCAGACAAAGTTCAGGAAAACTGCAGCTTGGTTTATTTTAATATCAGAGAATCATGGAAATTGTTTTCCTTTACAGTAGAGTTGGCTCACTGCTCCATGGACTCTCCAGCAAGTTTTTTTTTTTTTTTTTACTCTGTAGAGATATATCAAAATTTATATACTATGTGTAACTTTAAGGAGATGGAAAAGACATTGACAATATTAATTGTTTCATGAATACTGTCAGATAGAATATGGTTTTTTTTTATCACTTTGGTTTAAACCTTGTTACTGAAAAACCAATATCTACCATTTGTTTATACTTTTCTTGGCATACATGCCGGATATATTACCAGAATGAAGCTAATAAAAGCTTACAGGCATCATTCAACTTTCAGGCCTGGCCTGTTTATCATAAGAAAAGTTTAAGTCTTTTAAAGTATTCTATTTGCTCTATTTGGCAGTAAAAATGGGTACAGGACACAAAGAGCCAGCTGGCAACCCACCTATACTCCCGTGGGTGAACAGCTCTTCACACAAATAATCCCACTGATTTCAGTGGGATACTATATGTTGGTAACTGTTCATCCTTGGGAATTAAGGGGGGAATCACAAGATCCCTTCCAAAGTATTCAGTGTAATGTGCATTGCAAATGACTAAAGAGACAGGAAGCCACCATCTTGCTTAACAACTGATAAGTCACAAGGCATATTGTGTCATGGTTTGTGAGCAAAACCCCCTTGGATCTCAATAGCAATTGTGCACAGAAGAAAACGGGGCTCAGTTGTGATGTCCTTACTCACATGGAACAGCATTCTGACTTAGCCCATAATCATCCAACCGAGGCCAGTGGAGTTACTTGTGGAGTAATGTACTACTCAATGTTAAGATATCATAGCCTGCCCCAAAAGTAGTGAATTACTCACAATTTGAAATAAACGAAATGCTGCTCATTATCCAAATTAGGGACTTAATCCAAAGCTCACTGAAGCCAGTAAGAGTCTTACCAATTAATGCCTTGGACTTTGCATCAGTCGTTTTGTACACAAGCAAGAGCAGGATACCTAAGACAATGTGTTTCGATTATAAGTGTATGTTTATTGCAGAAAAATGGGTGCCAAAATCCAGACTGCAATGTAAGATAAGAAAATTATGTCCATTTTGTTTTCACTTGGTAAAGCACTTTTCCAGTATTATTCCATTTGGTTTTACATGTGAAAAATACTAATGCTCACACTATGCGTGCATAGATTTGAAATAGGAATTTCAATATTATGTTGTCCATTTAAAATAATTGCATTAAAATTGGTAGAAATGTCGTAGAAGTTGAAGGCAGGGCAAAAAAGAAAGGGAAAAGTGTCCATTCTTTAAAATTCATGGAAATAGTCGCAAGATTGTTTTGTGCTACCCTTTTTGTTAAGAATTACTCTAATGCAGGCTTGGGTCAGTGCCATATAATTGTAAAGCATACAGCAAACCCAAAAGCATTCCTAATAGGACTCTCAGATTTTGCCATGATCCATGCACAGAGTAAGTGCAGAATATTCACTGATGCCCTGATACAGCCATCCATTCTGCATGGGCAGTCCTGCGTTAGTTCAGTGGGATTCTATGAAGACATGGGCGTCTTTGTGTAGAACTGCACACAGAACTGGTCTCTAAGCATGGCATATGTATCCTTACAGAGGACTCACACTGGGGCATCAATTAATGCCCCTTTCCCTACTTGCTTCTTGCTCAGGAAGTAAGAAGGATCAGTCAGCACACTGTTATTTTATTTTGATTATATTTTTCTTTCAGAATGATGCCTAGGCTACTCCTGGGCCTCCTACAATTTGTGAGAAGGACATGAAGGGCAAAATGGGCAGAGCTAGGAATAGCTGTCGAGGCACAGGGTCAGCAGGCAGTAAAAGCAAGGGGCAATATGATTTTCCTTCTTATGCGTACATGCTCAGAACCTACCTGTGTAGATATGGTGCTCACTCTCAATGACTGATGTTCAGGCTGCCTTTACCATTCATAAGACTTTGAAAGATCCAACTTTCAGTGTTTGATTGAAGGTGCTACTGCATGGTGGCAACTGTTTCTTTGAAAATAAAACCTGAAAGGAAATTTCATAAATTTGCAACCTATATATATGGGACTAGATTGAAAAGACTCCATTGACGCCAATGCACACTAGCTAGGCCCTAAAGGAAAAACATCCAACTAATATAGTGCATTTGGAACAGAGCTATACTTCTTTTGCATTTTAGTTCCAATTATGGAGCAATAAATAGCATTAAAACTACTGCCATCAATTGTCTCTACCCATTACAACTCACAGTTTATGGATAATGCTGTTTAAATTGTAAACTCTTCAGGGTGTGGACCCATCTACTACTCTGGGTTTATACAGCCCCAAGCACAATGGGACCCTACGCTGGGATGCTTGTTGTGCACTGCCAGAATAAACATCATGATGATGGTTATAGATAATGGTAAAAGTGAGAATTTCTTTTCATCTGTCAATATAAAAATAAATGTAACAAGCTCTAGTCTCCATTTAGAAGCATTTCTCTTATGAGGTCATATTCATCCTATTATACTACAACCTTAGAAGAACAAAAAGTATAAAACTAATTGCAACATGGTCATTACTGCAATAGTCTTTGCTAATCACTACAGCCATAGAAAGCATTAACTGGTTAGATCTAACTTGAAATACCTAAACAAAATTCCATATACCTGTAATGTATTTGTTTGCCTTCACTCCCCTCCAACTTTAATGGTTCACAATTAAATAAATGTACCCCCGATTAACAATATTTCACTGTCCACCATCCCACTATGACTATAGTTTTAATTTTGCCCTCTTACATTTTCATGGTAGCAGATTGTTGTGTCAGTTGCCAGAATTATGAGTCATCATACACTGTAGGAAGTGATGATCATCTAAAAAGCAAACTGAGATGGTTAGTGAAGGAGAAATCACTTATGCAAAGAGAAATATTTCGTAATGATCAACAGCAGAAGGAATGTAGAAAATCATATTATACAGATGAGCTTCATCTTAAAACTGTTCCCTAAGTGCTAACGAGTTTCCCATCCTCATTTTTCCCCTTTAAACTCTGTCATTTGTACAGCCTATTAACCTTTAACTTTATGACTATCCTAACGTGAAATACTGGCAGCATTTGAGTCTGAGAATACTAGCGCCCTACCTCCTTGGCTGGCAACAGAGGTGAAGCACTTTCTTTTAAATCAGTCATTTCTAAGTGTAGTGGCTAGCACCTCTGCTTAGTATGCTGAAGGTCCTGGGCTCAAGCCCCAGAGGGTTGGAGTCGATGATCTCATGAGGTCTCTTCCAACCCTATGATTCGATTCTATTCTATAATATCAGTCATATACATGCAGCATCAGGGAGATGATTTTTAGACTCATATGTTGATGTTATTTATAATAAAAGTTGTACTGATTCCAGTTCACACTCTTTAGGAGACTTTGGAATTTGTCTCCTATGGCAACCTTATATGTGTGCTTAAATATAGGAGACTAAATCAAATTAAATTTAATAGAAGTTCTACCTTTCCTAGAGAGATGATGCATATTAATTATTTGTTAGACAGTGTACACACATATAGTAAGAGCTTACCATTTAAATGGACAAGAGAGACAAAGCAGAAGTGATGCCGTGTTAGTTTAGTTCAGCAAAACAAACAAGGAGTCCTGTGGCACTTAAAGACTAACAAATACATTTATTGCATGAGCTTTCATGGGAGAAAATCCATCTTTGTCAGACACTTCAAAGAGTCTGATGAAATGGAATTTTCTCCCAAAAAAGCTCATGCAATAAATATATTTGTTAGTCTTTAGGTGCCACAGGACTCCTTGTTTGTTTGTGACAAAGATAAAGTGATTTACCCAAGGAGACACTGTAGGTCATTAGAGAAGCTGAGAATAGAAGCCAAGTCTCTCAAGTCCCAGTAGTGTATCCACTAGATCATTCTGTCTCATCTATAGCTATCTTTGTTAAATGTTACCTTAGCAAAGTTTCCCAGCATAAAGCAGCATAAATTATAAAGGGATTTTTCTACATGAAATCTAGTGGTACAGATGGCTCTGAGCAGTACAGTTTGGATCCAGATGTTAATTACTTTCAGTTAAGGAGAAATGTTCACTTCCCTCACAATATTTGCAGTTGGATCTGTTACTGAACTTCCGTCAAACTGATCCAGGCATGTCATTTGTGTTCCAAATCTTGAAAAATAATGTTGCTAGTTTCCAACCACTCAAGTTAAACCTGATTTCCCCAACAATGATCTGAACTGAGGAAATGGACCCTAGCTTACCACGGTGCAAAGACATCTTTCTTCTCGGGCATTTGATGAACAGATGGGATGAGGTTTGGACAGAGCAGCAGGTTTTGAGCAGCACATTTTGGCATTGTATTGAATATGAGTGTGGCAGAGGATTAAATATTTTAATGTTGTTATGGGTTATTTTTGGGGTTTTGGTTAGTTTCTTTTATTTGTTTTTTGGTTTTGCAAATCATAAGATGTGTAAGAAGTGCCCAGAGAAGTTCCATAATTTGTTTCTTTATAATCTGAGTAAATAACTAAATGCACCTAGTGACTAATAAACTAAGCTCGCCACTGTCCACATGGTGTGGGCTTGTCATGGGAAAGTTTTGGGGGTCATTTTGGGGTACTAATAAGCAGTTCTGTTGCCTCCAGCGTCAGCCTGGATCCTGGAAAGAACAGCAGCTTCCTTCATCCTTGAAAATCATGAAGAAACCCTGAAGACAGCTTTCAAGATATCTGGTCCAGTAAAAGTCAATGGGCTTTTTAGCAGGGATTTCAATAGCAGCAGGGACTGTCTGTAATCTACAACACTAATTCACCACTCAAGATATTTTTTGTAAACATAGGAGGAAGACTGAAGAATAAGCAAGCCCTGACCTACACCACAGCATGATTTTGGCAGCTATATAAGGGAGAAACACAAAGTACTTAAAATACCTTATGTATCTCCCTCTGATTGCCTACCACCTATTTACTGTGATGTCTTCCTTAGGCTGAGTTGCAGGGAAACCCTTTTCCTCCAACTCAGTACTATGCTCCTTGCTGGGGTGGTCCTATTCGATCAACTTCCTGATTGGCTGAGAGGGTCTTCACAGACCTGTTCAGTCGATCAGGGAAATCTATCTGATGGTGGTGAATTCGCAGCTGTCAGCAAAGATAATCCCCACGTCTGAGCTTATCCTAGAATTCTTAATCAGGAAAAACTCCCATTGACTTCAATCTGAATGTCACCTGAGTAAGAAATGTGGAATTGTGCCTTTCATATTGTTTCAAAATCTTTCCTCCTTCTCTGCTCTTTTTAACATCTGCTATCCTCTGAAGCGGCAGTTCTCAACCTTGTGTGGATCACAACACACTTGGCAGCATATTGCAACTCTATAGGACACACTAGCCAACTCTCTCCAGGCCAAATCCAGGTATTTTCTTGGCTCTCCATGACACACTTACCACTCTGTGGTGACACAGTAATGAGTCCTGAGGCAGTGATTGAGAACCACTGCTCTGAAGAGCTCCTTACTGAGTGGTGAAATCATGACTTTGGAAATAATCTACATCTGGTTTCTCCTTTCTCCCTCTTTGTCCTGTTCCTCAGTTCATTTTCATACTTAATTACTACTAGTAAGGGTAGGAAGAGGAAGAACACGTACAAAGGGCAGACAAGAAAACAATGGTTCTATCTAAAATGGCTATTTCCTCAATGTATCTAGAAGTTATTGAAGGGTGTGTGCCTGCTTCCATGAAATTAATAGTCTGTTAGTGATTCCAAATATGGCTACTTATTTGCTAAGAAAATTATCAAACCCTCAGGGTATGTCCACACACAGGTATTAAATCAAAATAGCACTGGGTTTTTTTCAGTTTAAAAAAGCTTTGGTCCACACGACGTTTTCTTGTTTTGAAATGATGAGCTCCGTCATTTCAAAACAAGGAAAGTTAGATCAATTCAATAAAACCTTGTTTAAAATTGAAACAACACTTAGATCATAACTGTTATATTGAAATAACACTGTGTGGACATGTTATTTCGATTTAATGGTTGTTTTGATTTAACACTTTTGTCTTTCTCCTTCCCAGTGTGCCTTCCTCTATTCATATATTTGGTGGGAGCATGGCCCTTCTAGGGGGCCATCTTGCCACACCTCCCATGGTGCCTGTCACCTAAATCAAACTAGCAAGTCCTGTCCCTGGACATGCTTGTTCAATTTGAGTTTCAGGTGTGGACCAGTTAAATCGATTTAAATGAAATCGATTTAATGATTTTTATAGCTATTTTATTAAACCGATTTAAGTTAACCCAATATAACTGCCTGCGTGTGGACATAGCCTCAGTTTTTTATTTAAAACTATAATATTTAAGCCATTTGGCCAAAGTTACACCTAACTTTACTCAGGTGCACAATGGTGCAGAGAGAGGAAGACCAGCCTACTGTGCACCTCAGCACATGGGCTGGTTACAAGTGCAGTGAGATGCACAGACTTAGCTTGATGCTGGTGCTGTGGCTGCTAAGAGCTGCCCCACAACAGGAGCTAAGACGAGGGAAAGGCCATCGGGTCATTTTTCTTTCTTATCTGCCAGCAGAGCTGTCTAGGCATCGGAGGAGCACTTGCTCCAAACCTTGCAAAGATAGAGGAGCTGCTTCTACTTCATTGTGTGTGCCCCAGGAAACCATTCTCCTATATACCTTTAAGGGCAAAAGCAAGCACCTAGTCCTTTTTCTTTTTTAAGGATTAACGGTTTATTTTTTGGTTTTTTGTTTTTTTTTTGCTAATTTTACATGGTTCTAGTACAGTATCACAGTTTCACTTCCTAAAATTCTTATAGTGCCTACATTTTTTTTAGGTTGTGAGTCACATAAGGGTGCTAAGATGCAAGAACGTCAAAGCACCCCACCACCTTGGAGTGACTAATGGGATTTTCAAAAGTACCCAAGTTAGTAGGTAACTAACTCCCATTGATTTTAACTCCCATTAACTTATCCTACTTGGTGCTTACCTGCATCTTTAGTCACATAAATACGTTTCCAACGCTGACTCCAGCACTTCAACACATGTTTAATTTAAGCACATTCTTAAATCCCATTGACTTTAATGAGATTTAAGCATATGTTTAAGGTTTAGCATGTTTAATTGCTTTGCTGAATAATAATGGACTGCACTTAAAAGCCTTGCTGAAACCCCTCAACTGAATGACTTACAGACATAGTGGTAGCCCTGCGGTTGAAGCCAGGCCATTCAAGTTTTATTTAGAAACTAGTTATGTTTTTTTTTTTATTTTGTTTCTTGTTTTAAATGGGAGAGAATTAGGAATGAATTGGGAAGGAAAGCTATGAAGCTTCCAACTCATTTAGTTCCTGTTTTCAGTGTTATTCCATTTTTAACATTTACCTAAAGTTTGTATCTTCCCAAGTTCTATTTTATGGTTAGTCTAAGGCCAGCCTGAAAGATAAAATATTGTGACTGTTATATTATTTATTTCAAAGCCAAGTTATTGATTATTGCATGCTGAAAATGACAAATGGTATTGGAGAAAGCACGGTCAGCGAGTTCTATTAAAGAAATGATAGTGTTGCTCACGGATTGTTAAAAGGTTCAGTTTAGAAACTTTATAGGTTTATATCCATCACTATTTAATGACCAAATGATAAAAAATATGAGTCATGGGAACAATTTCTTTCTGTTGGAGTTTTAGGTAAAAGCAGTTAGCAAAATACATTTTCATACTAAGATTTTATGCTCCTACGGTTCCTTGTGCATAACAATTAGTATATTTATTTTTAAAGTGATGACTTTCTGTGCATATAACAACTAATAATGTGACTGGACTTTTATGCAAAAATAAAACATACATAGACGAAATAAATTACCTTATTTTGGGATAAACCCAACTTTCGACCACACAGGCGTGCATATATGCAAAAAGGGCATACAATCAGCCAGGCAGGTTATTTCCATAATACACAGGAATGGACCAGGAAGTAGTCAGTTTAGGGGTCAACTCATGCATAAAGAGATTAAAAAGTGCTAAAGTCAATGAAAAGATTCCCACTGACTTCAGTGAACTTTGGGTAGGGCCCTAAATCCCCAGAGGGGAATGGTCCAAGGTCTACGTGGCATGTCTATTCCCTCAAATGAGCCACTGTGTACACTCTATGCAACCTCTTTGGTAGCAGTTACATTCCTGTGCCAGCTATCTCTGAGTCATCTTTGCTGCATAGCTCAGGTTGGGTTTGGTCTATTTGCTGCATACTTTTTAATTCCTGAAATTTTGGCTGTAATACTGTCCAAGTGTTTTACTTTTCACAGATTTAAGAGTAGCTTTCACCCTCTTATTCAATTCAAGCTTTCTCTGTTAAAACCACTCTGCTCACGAAAGCTTATAACCTCTGCTTTCAAAATGATAGCAAGCAGAGGGGTCACTAATAACTCTCCTACCTGTGCTGAGAAACTTCATTTAATCATTATCAGCATTGCTGGCAAATAAAAAACTCCACCCGATTGGACAAGGGTGACATTGTCATAAAGATCCTATCCTGGATCAAATGAACAGCCAGCTGCTGTGTTTGCCTGGTGAATTGTAGCTGCATGACTTGGAATCTGGCCTAAAAAGCTGGTATAAATCCAGAAAATAAATCTTTAACAGTAGCCTGTGGTCTCATGCTGCCTTAATTTAACTCTCAAACCTAATCTCTGACCTTTCTTTACAATTTTTCACATTGTCCCAGGTACAATTCAAGCCCTTCTGTGGCAGGAAGCTCAACTGAGAGCAGTGATGAGCTTTATCTTGAGATACATAAGCTGAGTTAGGAAACAGTATGGTCATGAGAAACTTTTGGTGAGTTAGACAACATTCTGCATTTAATTTCACAGCAGCAGAGATGCTAATCTATTCTTGGCTATTGCTTTATTTGAATGCATCTCGTAACAAATCCTTGGCTGAATACATCATGAGTGGCATTTAAACTGCCCGTCGGGAGTATCTGCGGTCCCCAGATACTCCCTACAGGCGGTTTAAATGCCACTCATGATATATTCAGCCAAGAATTTGTTACAAGATACATTCAAATAAAGCAATATTCAGAAATAAATTGGGGTAGAACTGAAGTCTTCTTTCTCTCCTGTACAGGTCTCTTGGCACTTCAGGAAAATCTTTGTTAGCTGTTGCAGTGCAGGGGTTTATGTGCTTTAGAAGAGACAGTATACAGGGTGGGATGACCTCGCTCTCTCCTTACTTACTCTCTTGTACACACACCCTCATGCACGCACACACACACACACATGCTCACACACAGTCTCGTAGGTTAATTGTTCAACCCAGTCAACTTGAAAAGCACACAGGCAAAGTGTTTTTCTCTTACCCCTCCCAGGGCTGACCAAAACTCATTCTCAAGTGACTGAGGCGTCATAGCAATGCAAACCCAAACAGTCAGGATCTGTGTCTGCATTCATACAGACATCACTGCACATCATGTTCTGCCACATAGACTCTGGATGCTGCATTTGAGGAATGTTAGTAGGAGAGAGTTAAGGTAAAATCCAAATCAGCCTGATATAAAGACATGCATCATTCCTCTCGATCTAGAACACAAACACTGCTTTAAGTGGTACCTTGTTAGTAAAGTGCCCCCAAAAGACAAAGGGAATTAACCTAAAATGAACATACCACTAGAAAATGGAGGAGCTGTTCATCACTGCCTTGCATTGCTGACCAACATTTTTAAAAATGGGTGCCTATATACCAAGGCATCTAAATATGTGACCTGCTTTTCAAAGTGCTATATACCCACAGTGCATGTTGTCTTCACTGGGATCTGCTGATTACCCCAAGCTGGGGCAAGCTAGACACTTATTTAGACACCTATGGACTTATGTCTACACTTGCAAGTTAGTTCGAATTCAGGAGGCTTAATTCAAACTAATTTAGCACCTGTCTACACTAGGCTTTCATTAGTTTGAACTAAGGAATTCCTTAATTCAAACTAAAGAAAGCTTAGTTTGAACTTGTTAGACCTGGTGGTTAGTTTGCACTAAGGACGATGTAGACAAGGATTTACCCTTAGTTCGAGCGTAATAAATTTGAACTAAGGGCAGTTAGTTCAAATTAACAAAGTGGACTAATTTGAACTAACATTAGTTCAAATTAGTCCATGTTGTTAATTTGAACTAATAAGCTTAAGTGTAGTTCAAACTAACCTCAAACTTATTAGTTTGAATTAACAAATTCAAACTAACTTTTCCTAGTGTAGACATAGCCTTAGAGCCTGACTTAGGGTATCCATTTAAAAAAAATTTGACTTTTCCCATACTGCCTGAATACAGGCTGCTCCCCCATTCTTCAGGGACAAGGAATGAGGTCACAAGGGGAACAAAAACATGTTGTCAATATATTCATTAAGATTCTTCAGCTCAAACTGCCGCCAAGATAGGTCAGGTTTTAGGCTTAGCAACACCCTTGCTCATGTTCCATTAAGGAACCAGTCCCCATGTTTTTATGCCCTTCTCTTATGCCTTGCTCCTATATGTACTTACTCTTGGCTACTCTAAAGAAACCTTTTTTCTTACTATTGCCACAGAACAAGGTATCATGGCCACTTCATAGGCCGCACTCCTGCAAGGGGGCTGCTGTTATGAAGAAAGCAGAACTGTTCTGAAGATGCATACTCAAAAAAGACAACTATACAATTTGGCCCCAATCCCACTCCTGTTTATGTCAGTGGAGTTTTGCTACCAACTTCAATGGAAAAAGCAAGCCTAATATCTTATTTCTGAAAATCACTCCTGACTCAGATGAGGGACTAAGGGCCTAGAGCTGCTCTTATTGAAGTCAATGGCAAAACACCCATTGACTTCAACATATGAAATATGAGACCCCAAATTCTGCTCATTCTCAGGTGAGTAATCCCATTGACTTGGATGGGTCCATTTGCGTGGCCAGGATTTAGCAGCAGCAGTAACTGGTTTCAAAAGCAACAGTGCATTTATCCCTCCTTTCTATACTGGATTTTTTCCATTTTCAAGCATCTGACAAAATAGGATTTTCTCCCATGAAAGCTCATGCAATAAATACATTTGTTAGTCATTAAAAGTGCCACCAGATTCCTGGTTTGTTTTTTCTGAACTATACTAATACAGGTACCCCTTTGGAACTTGATATTACCTAGGTGTTTCTTTTCCTCCCTAGAATAGATAAGGCACTGTTGCTGCTAGGAATAAGGTCAGGCCCTACCTTTAGTTCAGCTTATGGACAATGGGCCTGCTCCTGCTCCAATTAAAAAGAACGGCATAATTTATATAGATACGCAAGATCAAGCCCTAATTATCCATAGATAGTCTCTTTCTGACACCATTGTTCATTCTTGTTCATGCAGTACTTCACTCTGTAAATCATCTCCTTGAAACGCAATGGTCTGGGGGCAGAAGGATAGTCCAGCAGTCAGGACACTAACCTAGGAACTGAGAAATGTTAGTTCAACTCACTACACTGCCAAAAACTTCCTGGGCGACCTTGGGTAAGTCATTCAGGGTGTGATTCATGAAGGTCTTAGGCACCTATGGCCTGTTTTTAGGTGCCACTGAAACTCATAGACCTCCCTTGGCTGCTGCCTTGCCCTGTAGGCACCGAAAGTCACCCGATATGTAAGTTTTTGTCTACTCTTATAGTTAGGAAGTTTTTCCTAATGTCTAACCTAAATTTGTCTTGCTGCAATTTAAGCCTGCTACTTTTTGTCCTGTCCTTAGCAGATAAAGAACAAAATTTATCACCATTCTTTTTGTAACAGCCTTTGCTTACATGAAGACTGCCTCAAGCCTTCTCTTCTCCAGATTAAACAAACCTGATTTTTTTTCCAATTTCTGCTCAAAGGACATGTTTTCTAGATCTTTAATCATTTTTGCTGGTCTCCTCTGGACTTTCTCCAATTTATCCATATCTTTCCTGAAGTGAGATTCCCGGAAACGGACATAGTACTTCAGCTGACATCTTATCTGTGCTGAGAAGAGTAGAAGAATTACTTCTTGGATCTTGCTTACTACACATCTGCTTCTATAGCCCAGAATGATTTTCACTATTTTTGCAATAGTATTATATTATTGACTCGTATTTAGCTTTGATTCATTATAACCCCCAGATCTTTTTCTCCTTCCTAGACAGTGATTTCCCATTATGTATTTGTGCAATTGATTATTCCTTTCTAAGTGTAGTACTTAGCATTTGCCCTTATTGAATTTCATCTTATTTATTTCAGACAATTTCTCCAGTTCAAGATTCTTTTGAATTCTAATCCTGTCCTCCAAAAAGCTTGAAATAACCTATCACCCCCAACAATATTGTCTGAAAACTATATAAATCTACTGTATCCATTATCCAGATCATTTATGAAGATATTGAACAGAACCAGACCCAGAATAGATATCCAAGGGATTCTACTCAAAAAGCCCTTCCATCTTGATCGTCAGTCATTGAGAACTGCTCTCTGAGCATGGTTTTCCAACCGCTGTGTACCCTTCCTTATATGTTTGTTTGTCTAGGTTGTATTTCCCTAATTTGCTTATGAGGTCATGTGAAACAGCGTCAAAAGCCTCACTTAAGTCAAGATATAACATCTATTGCTTCCCCTCCAACCCCACATTCATATGGCTTGTTACAATGTCATGAAATAATATTAGTTTGATTTGATATGATTTGTTCTTGCCAAATCCATGTTGACTGTTACTTACCTTATCTTCTTGGCATTTACAAATTAACTATTTGCTCCGTTATCCTTTCGATACCAAAATTATGCTTACAGGTCTGTAATTCCCTGGGTTGTCCTTACTCCCCTTTTTATAGCTAGATACTATATTTGCTCTTTTCTAGTCTTCTAGGATCTCTCTCAACTTTTATAAGTTCTCAGAGATAATCACTGATGGCTCATATCTCTTCAGCCAGTTCCTTCTATCCTAGTAGTTGTCTAGGAGGTATTTATCAGGTTATGTTGACTTGAAGAGTTAACTTGTCTAAGCAATTCTTAACTAGTGCTATTCCTATTTGAGCCTCAAATCATACCTCATTTACACTGATGTTCATTGCATTAGTCATCCGATCACTACTAAACTTTCTGGTGAAGACTGAAATGAAAAAGGCATTTAACACTATGGCCACTGCTGCCTTTTCTGTTATTTTCTTTCCCTCTTCATTGAATAAGGGCCTCCTCTGTCCTTGGACTTCCTTTTGCTCCTAATGTATTTGTAAAATGTTTTATTATTACTCTTTATGTTCCTAGCTAATTTAATTTCATTTTGTGCCTTGACCTTTCTAACTTGGTTGCTATATGCTTGTGTTAGTTTTTTATATCCATCCTTCATAAATTGACCTATTTCCCACTTTTTGTATAACTCTTATTCAACTTTTAGGTACTTGATGATTTCTTGAGTAAACCAGGCTGGTCTCTTACTATACCTCCTGTCTTTTCTACATACTGGGATAATTTGCTCTATGATCTTAATGATGCCTCTTTTAAAAAGTCATTTCCCATAGCTTAGCTTTCCGAGGGAATTTACATACCAAGCTTGCTAAAACCTTCCTTCTTGAAGTCTGTTGTCATGATTCTACTATTTCCCTTTACTGTTCCTTAGAATCATAGTATTTATCACTTCATGCTCACTTTCACCCAAGCCTCTAACTTTCTTCAAATTCTTAACTAGTTTCCTCCTATTTGTCAGAATAAAATCTAGCACATTGATCCACTTGTCACTTTTTATACCTCCTGTAATAAAAAGTTGTCTCCAATGCTCTCTGAGAACTTGCTGGATATATTTGCAGTGGATGTCCATATAGGTAAATCCAACATCATCTGCAAGTCCTGTGCTTTGGATGATTTAGTTAGCTGGCTTAAAAAATGTATCATTCACCTCCTCTTCCCAGTTAGGTGGTCTTCAGTAGGCCCCTTTCCATGAAATCATCCTTGTTGTTTTTAACCCTTTTAACCTTACCTCGAGATGCTCAGCTGCTCTGTCTCCCACTTCTTTCTTGGCCTAAATGAAAGGCTATACATCTTTGCTATATAAGGCAACACCTACTCTCTTTTTTCCCCCTGTCCATCCTGCCTGAACAAGCTGTACCATTCTATACTAATATTCCTGTCCTGTAAATTAGTCCACCCAGTCTCTGAGATGCCATTTTTATGCTGTAATTGTGTTTACTTATCAGTCTTTCTAGTTCTTTCAGGTTATTCCCATACTTCTTGCATTAGTATACAGACATCTAAGATATTTATTAGAGCCCTCTTTATGTTTCCTCTTGTGTCTTCTTTGTTCTTGCCCATGCTCCCCACCCGCCACCTCGGCCTCCAGATTCTGACCCTTCAGGCCAGTCTCCATGTTCTGCACTTACCTGCAGCAATTTGTCTCCTATGCCTGTCAGACATAATTTCAAGTTTAGTCAGTCTGTATCAGAAGATACCCTTTGCTTCTGTCATAGATGGTCCCCATTTCCTCTCAGCAGTCCTTTTCACAACAGCATTGCATGGTGAAGAAAGCCACATTCATATACATACATTGTGTGTTCAACACACTACTGTCAAGTTCTCTCTTTTTTAAGTATGAAAACAAACTTGTCTTTGGGCTGAGACCGTACACATTAAATTTAATCTTAAAGTAAATATTTTGTGTTGAACTGATCAATCCTTCAAACCCAGCAATTTTCACAGGAAATAGTAATTCCACTTAAATTATAAGGATCATAATCTTTAAAAATCAACCCAAAACACCTTGCAGCTAATGCTAGTAAAATTAACGTAACTTACTTTAGACAGAATGTTTGCAGTAACAATATCTCTAGTCTTCCAGAAGATATAAAACAAAATGTTTTCACCTGTCAATTTTATCCTTTACTGCTAGGCAAACATATTTTGTATGATGTATGGAAAACAATAAAGTCAAGGAAATCCAAAATTAAGGG
>ML681981.1:193289-205789 GCA_007922195.1 Podocnemis expansa | reverse complement strand
AGACAGAAACTAAATCTAAAACTGTGTTACTTTGCATAAAGCTAAGAAAATATACATACCCTTAATTCCCCTGTGTGTTGTCTTATCCAGGAGCTGGGCAAAGCCAATAAATACAGGAATTAATTAAAAATCCTATTTAAAACTTCCAGACAGTGGACCACTGATCACAATTTTTATATTATGCACTGGCTGTTGCTGAACGCTGTGCACTTGCAGCAAGAATCAGAGGAAAATGTCACCCCTGGAAACAATATGCTGCAATCATGTTAGTTATTTCATTGCTTCTAATACATTCTTTGGTGGCAGAGTTATATTCCCTATATTACCTTGTTCAAAATGTTCGTGGGGCAGCTGTTTTATCCCCTTTTCTTACATTTTCATGATTTATATAAATACTTTTTGCAGCTGCATTGTATTTTATTTTTATCCTTTGCATTTTATTGGCACAAAACTACTCGTGCATTTACGGTGCTCCCATGCGTATTTACCTATTTATTCCAGGATTATTTATTGAAAGCTATCTCATGCTCAGTTACTTTTCCACTTTCTTTTGCTTTAAACATTAAATAGATGCCGTATATTTTCAAATAATTTAAACGCAATACTTGATGAGTGAATTTTCCCCTTCTGCTGTGTCAGTGATTTTTCCCCCTTGCATCTGAGCTATCAGATCATACACAAACCAGAGAGGCACAACATCTCAAGTGAGGTGAAGCAATTTTCAGATATTTGTATTAGCAAACAAAAAACTTTTCATTTCTAGATATGGCTTAATAAAATTTCAAAGACATCCCTAAATTATTTGATTTCTAACAAGTTCTTGTTCAGAACCTCCTTGTTTTCTACTTGGTAAAATTTCCAGAGGAGTAGCCGTGTTAGTCTGTATAAAGCAAAAACGATGAGGGTCCTGTGGCACCCTAAAGACTAACAAATTTCTTCAGGAATAAGCTTTTGTGGGTTCAAACCCCCTTCATCAGATGCAGCATCCACATCATGCATCTGATAGAGTGGGCTTGAACCCACAAAAGCTTACACCCGATGAATTTGGTTAGTCTTTAAGGTGCCACAGGATTCTCGTTTTCTACTTGCTTTTTCTAAAGAGAGGATTGATTCCATTTGACTTCTGATGGGTCAGATAGCACCTTTCTTGCAATGGGAATTTTGCTGAAGTATGAAATGCAAGATTGGAGACATATTATGTTCATACAGTTGGACTGGAAACTGTGCAATTTTTGAAAAAAAAATCTACAAGTTTCTACTCATCTCAAAACCGTACCATTCATCAACTGTTGTTACAGAGTGATGAAACTATTGTTCAGAAGAATATGTTCTCAAAATTTTTTTGTCCCTGCTACAGCAAGCAAACAAACAAAAGAGGTGGGGGAAAGCATTACGGAAATGAGTGTGGGGCACATATGTGCACACTAGAACGTATAGGATACTGAGGCTGAAAGACAAACTCATAGCTAGGAAATCCACAATGCAAAATGAAGAGATTTCCTACATATTAGCACAAAAAGTTAACGTTAAAGTAATATGATGCTCTGATTATTATTTTCATTGGTAGATAAAGGTGAAGAAATCTGAGGGGCTTCAACCTGCAACCCTGACACAGGGCATTCTGACTTCAGAAAAATATTCCCATGATTCTAATGAACCAGTAGCAGGATCCATAACTTTTTTTTCCAAAATTCCCCAGTGTAGGCACATCCTTAACAGCAGTCTAACTAAGACTTTGTCTACTCTTCCATGTTGGGTTGTCAGGAGATAAGATAGCTATGTACTGTATAACACATAACAACCATTGACTTACTTATACTCCCTTACCATGGTGCCTTCACTGTGCTATGAAGATAGGAACTGCCCTTGAGTCAATGCAGCATTACTCCTTTCCAGGTGTTGGAATTACTGCATCAGCCAGAGAGCACTTCTGGGATCAATTGACAAGAACTCCGCTGCCTGCTCAGTTGATCTCGGTTCATCAATCCGTGGAGCCCAACACAGCGGAATCAGTGTAGACATACCCTAAGAGTCAAGGAAGTCTCAATAGGAGTTGTAGAGATTCAGCACTAGGTCTCAAGAAGCATTCTGTGCTAACAAAGTTCTTTTGCATTACAACAAGACTAAGTTTTCAAACAACCTTTTCAATAAGTTCTATACCATGTATTTTACAGAACTGATTCAATTCTTTATTATGAATAAACTCTAATGAATTCAACCTTTTTCTCTTCATGATGATGGCAAAACCTGATCCTGATTTGTTATTTGTAAATTTCATCAAATAGCTTGTGACCTCATTTCAGCCCCTGCACTGGTCATGGAACCATTCACTTCAATTATTCATAATTTGTGGTGTGTCTAAGATTATGGAAATCACAGAGAATTATTTCAGTTCCTTGGCCAGATTATTTATAAATCCCAAAAGTTTAATGAACTTTAGCCCAAATGTGAACTGGTAATTGCCTTAATATTCTTGAACAACAGATAAAAACAACCCCCAACTGATAAGAAAGGATCATCCTTAGCACATCTTTACGAAAGTAATCATGAATTACTTTCTGCATTGTTTAACTTGTTCTAATATTTTGATTTTTAAATTCAATATACTCAATAAGATGACAAAGAATTCTTAACATCAGGCTTTGAAATTACCAATAAAGGTTTCTTCTTATACAGAAATGTGAATATTCAGTAATTAAGGAAACCCACCCTCCAAGTTCATCTAAGTTCAGAATAGGCCAGCAATGGTCATCCCTAGAATTATATACATTTTCATTTTAAAGACACCAATAGCCTGACTATCCCAAAGTCATTAAAATATATTTGAATGGAATTGTTGCCGCAACTTCAACTATAAGATTCACTGCCCTTCTTCCTTATTAACTCGTGCTATTACAGCTCAAGCCTCCAAACTCTGAATGTCTTTATATGGGGATAAGGGTAATCTTTTCCAGCTTAGACCTTGCCTGCCAAATTTCAGTTTAAATTGCATCTGTACATAGGAAAGGGACTCTATACATTGCACTGTAGAGTTCCACGGTCATTAGTAATGTCCTATCAAATGTGCTCCATCTACAACTGAAACAACTCCCTCCAATAATGTCTAAATCTTGACTAAATAAACAAGGAATCATGTGGCACTTTAAGACTAACAGCTTTATTTTTTGCATGAGCTTTCGTGGGAGAAAATCCCACTTCCTCAGATGCTTCTCAACTCAAAATGGAATCTGAAAGTCAAGGTGGAATCTTTCCTCCTGATACATTGTCAAATATATTAAGTATGATCAGATATATGAAAGGTTTTCTAGAACAATTTAGTCCCAAAGTAACACTCATACAAAGCTGTTGTCTTCAGGTGTAACTGAGTGACATTAAACAAACAATTCTGCAACTGATGCACAAGGAGACAGTGACTTCAGATCACTCTCTCCCTGTTGGGCTTGCAGGGTTAACAGGAAGAAAAAAGTTAAAACATTACTTTTGTCACTAAAGTCCACAGATCTAACTCTAAATACACAAAATGCATTTTAAAACTTTAGATGTCTGTTGAGTACCACACTTTCAGGGAGTACTTGCAGAGTTTTAGTTTTGAGAAGAGGATCTTACAATGGAAATGTTCACACAACCTGAATTCTACCACTGCTATACATACCTCATTCATAAAAGCATCTTTTGTTATGTAATGTGTAACTCAACATTGATTTAGCAGCTGATAAACAAGGCCATGACCATTCAACTAGCATAGGAACAGAATTGCTATCAAATTCAAAGGCGTTCCAGCTAACGAGCAGTTGTATGACTGAGCACTTAATATATGAAAACTATTCATAATATATTTTACATAAAACATTATAATCAATATTTACAATACATTATAATAATGCATTTTATTATATATATTATATATAAATAATAGAATGTATTAGTCAAATTTAGTGCTTGTGAAAGTGCAGGACTGACAGCTTTGGAGACTCAAGTCCTTCTTTAATGTTTCAATCAGCAAAATAGTCAAAACAAGGGCATCAGCAGGATAAGCTTCCCCACACTTCCCTGACCTGGAGGAACAACTGTGAATGGTAAAATGATGATCACTGCCAAGGGTGCAAATTAGTACCAGCCATGGTGATGACTTTGTGATATGACACATCACCATGGACACAAAGCTGCCAGTGGATGTAACAGTTTATGGCCAACACTAACCAGCTTTGGACATGAACAACTGACCTAGTAGTTAAAGGTTATCTGGCTTCCATCCCCAACCTGCTTTGCCATCCAGTCCTCCCAACTAAGATCTAAATGACAATTTCCTGAAAGCCATTACCCCTGCAGGACTGGTTAATGTAAGTAATTTAATTAGTTCTCAGATTCAAACCAATTTACTTGATTATTCACAGAGATCTGCCACATTGCCAGCCTTAGATAATTATCTCACAATTCAACCTTAGGTTAACCAGGAGTACACCTACTGTGCAACCACCTATTTACTATTAGAAGAAAAGTAGTTCAGAATGGATAACTTCCTAAGGTCCAAATCATGCAAGGGAGAGGACTGGCAATCTCCAATCCCGTTCACTGCACTTAAACAAGCAATTTCAATGGAAGTTGAGGGTACTCAGAGAATCTTGAGACTCAGACTGTGAAGATACTGAACAGACTTTCAGATTCATTATTCAGAAGCTTCATTTGAAGTAAACACATAATGCAAAGGACTCTATATCCTTCTTGATGCAGGTTAAAAATAATTGCATGGCCATCTGGAAAGAAGATGTAATAAAAAGACAATATTTGCAATGATTCTGAGTAATGATTTAGAATACTATGTCTGCAACACTTAATAAGATTACTAAAAATATTAGACCCAAAGCAATGGTCTTGAATTTGAGCAAATTACTTACCCTTAATGATCTTACAAATTTTCCTACACTCATCATTCCCCTCCAGGCTTGTGTACTGGCATAGGCAACCTGGAAACAAGGATTTAGGGAATAAAATTAAAGACTGACTTGTCCTGTCCTCTACTTGTTCCTGACTTGACTATTTTAATGTGTTGTTACAGATTTCCCAGCACTGGAAAATTATTATTAATTATGCAATATGTAAT
This sequence comes from Podocnemis expansa, assembly GCA_007922195.1. Taxonomy (NCBI): domain Eukaryota; kingdom Metazoa; phylum Chordata; order Testudines; family Podocnemididae; genus Podocnemis; species Podocnemis expansa. Next base: position 200,688 of record ML681981.1, on the reverse strand, counting down.
TTAATTTGTGTGATTAATTTTTTCACAAGGAAATTTTAGAATTTGGTTTAGACAAAGAATTTCCTACATTCCCTTTACTAATAAGAGGAATAGAGAAGGTTTGTTTGTTTTTTAAATGACCTCTAGATTTCGGAGTTAAGAAGCAGGTCAGTTTGCTGGTGGGCTTGAATTCTGCTAGAGGTGCAAAATCAAAGCTACTTGTGCAGTAATGAAATAAGTCAGCCTAGGTATTGTATACCATCCTGCATTAAGAAAAGCTCTGAGCTTTAAGGCTATCTGTATTTAAATCCAAGGAGAGACAAGACATTTAAAATTTAGTAGCACTCAGTTATATACCTGACACAGAAAAATGACTGCTATCCTTTTTATCAGGTTGGAGAATATGTAGCAAGTGACAAAATATTAGTCATGCCACAGATCCACAAAACCTCTAAGTTCTGAAGTGGCTTCATTAAATCTATATTTTTTCTGGTGGGGTGAGAAGCCAGCATTTGAGGCATGGGGCTTTTTAGAGGATCACTGCCAGATACTTCATCTGTCTATTTTCATATTTATTGTTTTACCAATCACTTTATTCATCCATCTGTTCATCTGTGTAAACCCATTTTTTTAAATTTTAATTTTTATTTATAGACTGACCTTAATAAACTCTCTTCAAGTACTGCATGTTTATCACTGTCATGGATGAAAACATTATTAATGATAGGAGGGTTTAACACTAAAGATGACTGGCCTTTAAATTCCTTTTCAGCTGACTGGGCCGCAGCAACTCAGCTGGGTGGAGGTGGCTCCGATCAATAAGGTCAGAGTTCAATCACTGTTCCCATCACTTCTATCATTTCCATCATTGCCAGTTAACGATGCCTGCAGGTGGAGTGTTGTAGTTTTCTACATTTATGAATTGCCTTGCTCCATATCAATGATTCCTCTATCCTATAGGAAAATCTCAGACCAGCTAGGAATATTTATTTTGAAATGTATACAAGAGAAGTCATGGTGGTCAATAAAAGAAAAGAAATCAAATGTGTTATTGTAAATATTGTTGGCTTATAATGAAGCACTAACATAATTTTAAATAAATATGCTAACATAGTTCCAGCTATTACACTGGAATTCTGATTAAACAAACAAAAGGTACTCAAAAGCTCTACTAACTAAATACATTTTCATTCCATTTATGACAAAAGGAGAGAGACCCCCAAAGAGCGTTTACTACCAGATTACTAATATGCTTTCTGTGTGATCATTTAAATTACAAGAGCTCTTTAATGGTCAAGATTTCAGAATCTAAACCACCAGAAGACTTGTGAATGTACACAGTGTGTAACAACTAATTACTAGAATTCTGTGTCAGTTCTGGAGTGCAATGGATTTCCCTCAACCTCCATAGACGGGTGATTCATAATTTAAGTCTGGAGGTGACATTTGTCACCTGTATTACTGATAATGACACTCCTGTTTAATCAGCAACAAAAATATATGTGATTGTTATGTTGAAAAAAATATTGGGGGAGGAAATGTGGTAAGAGTCATTTGTAGTAACCTCAAAAATCATGCATTTATAGATTAAATGTTTCAAATTTATGATAAATAACAGTCACAAGGTGACTATAAATGCTTTATGTGTTCATGCAGTTGACATAAGGTCTAACCTTTCTTGAAAAATACATTTTTATTCTGCTGACTTAAGCCAGCTTTGATAAATACTTGGTGAGATAACTCAACTCTCGCTTTTTATCATTGGCTGGCCTAGATGCTTTTTGTGACAGAGTTTTGTCATTAAAGATGTAGCTGTAAGTACTGTAGGAGAACCTACCATTCATGACTTCATTTTATCTCCTGGATCATTAGAACCCTTGGATTCCTGCCTTGGATTTTTCTTGCCATTGCTGGCATAAATCAAGTCATAAACATATTTAATTCAATGTTGTTGAAAATCTGTAATCCTGACAGTGAAATAAGCAACAGAAGTGCATATAGTATTTTGTGACATGTAATTTTAACTTCATTCAGTCTCTTTGCTTTTGAGACATTGTTACCTGCAGGATAGGACAATAAAATAAGGATGTACAAGAATGTGTCAAACGTAGGGCTTCCCTAAATTACACTCTGAGGCACAGATTAATACATTTAATACATTCCAGTCATGAGTGAAGTACTTACAGCAGAACAACTGCTCCTTCAGTGATATCACTCATTGGAATGAACTACAGCTAACAGTGACAAGCTGGAAAAATGCCCTCACTTTTCAAACTGTACAAATGGCATTTGGACACAGTAACTCAAAACTGGACACTTCATTTCAAGTTTAAAGCTAGTGGTCCAGTCAAAAGCTATTACTCCATCTTCTTTATTTGTAGTCCATGCTTTTGTGCTCTTTAAGAATCAAATAAATACTGGTGTAATGGTTAGCAACTGCCAGTTCAACGAAAAATACTGCTAAATTCACCAATAAGTCTTTTTTCTACACACACAAATTTATGACATAAGAACTGAACCTATTCCTGTTACGATGTCTGGATAGTTTTTTAATGTGGAGGGAGACTCACTTTAGTGATAAGAGTTTAAATCTGAACTACTTTTTCCTTGTTTCTATATCATATGTCTGCTTTTTGGAAGAGTATGAAATGATCAGTATGTGTACATATGTGAAGGTGCACTGAGCTGACCCACTCTCAACCTCACACTTCAGACAGGAGCATCTATGCAGTAATTAGTCAAAGAAATTATTTCTTTTCTTGTTAATTTGCACAGAATTAAAATGACTCAATATCAAACACAAGAAGTGATACCTCCTCTTTTTCTCCAAGCTTAAGAATTTCATGAAGATGGATTGGGGCCTGAATCTACCAAAACTACATTGACTCTTCCTTCTAACCCCTTCCCTACCTACTCTAAGTTAATTGATCTTCCTACCTAAATCCCCATTACATAGGCTCTTCCAAGTCTATCTTTCTTGGAGGAATTCCTTGATCTTCACCTTCCAGCCTATCACTCATTATATGGATGCTTAGTCTCACACTCTGGGGGGTCCAGGTACTCAGGCTAAGCAACTGAAGTCATGGTCAAAGTCCAATGCAGGGTCAAAACTAGGCTAAGGGCCTTCCTGAACCCAGGGTCTGGAGACAAGCCATGTGTCAGAAGTGGGTTCAGAGTCTTTGGAAAAGCTGAATCAGGAACATACGTGAAGAAGCCCGAAGATCAAAGTCAGGTTGGATTCAGTCCACAGGCCTGAGATTCAGGAGGTGGGTGCAGGTGCTGGAGCAGAGCAGAACAGGGTCAAAAGCTCAAGCAGCCTGGAACGTGGCTGCGGCTGCAGGCAAGAACAGGAATTAGATCAGGAGCGGACTGATGGCCTAAGAAGTCTGTAACACTGCATGACAGCAGGATGGTTTCTGGTCAAGTAGTACTGTTGCACAGACAATGTGGCATCTCTTGCAGAGCGTCAGTGAAATATCTGTGCTGAGGGTGGAGCAGGGGGCATCTGAGCTGGGTCCTGCTCAGGGATAGGCTGCTGCAATGGGCCTGAGGGCTGAGCCACTGCAAGCTCTGGTGGAGGAGTGAATCATGGCACCTAATGAGTTACTGGTGGAATAGGTGGACATGACCCTGCCCACATCTAAATGCCCCTCCCCCAGCCCAAGGGGAGGCACAAATAAGACCTTGAAATCAAAGTCAGGGGACAACAGAAACAGGACTGATGGTCACAGGGTCCAAAGCAGGGAGCTAAAGGAGGGCATCAAGCGGAGAACCCCCGGTAGTGCCCCCTGCTCCTCAAAATTGTCTAGGGAGCTAGTAGACACAGCCCAGGAACTCTGCCCAGATTTATGACGCAAGAGAGGAGCAGAAAGAGGCCCCACAGTCAGAGAGCACCTCCCTGTCCAACATCCTGTTGATGGAGAATCACTGTGTTACTGAGATGATGTCATGTTAGCACTGGAGTAATACTCGTAATTGTGTTAAAGCTTCTGAGCATGCCCAGTATTAAACTTAAGCAAACTCAGTAAGCTTCCACACAATGAAAGGACTTTGCCTTCTCTTCTACCTGCCTGCTTCAGAGAGCTTTGTTAAAGTTTACAGTAAAAGAGAAATCTAATATTTGGTATATGGAACAAAATCATTTGTAAGAAAAGAAACCCACACCCTTTTTCATTTGTTGAGTAAAAGTATACACAGGTGAACCAAAATGCACAGGAGTCTCTGCATTGTAAATTAATGGGTTGGTTTGTTTCATTTCAACACTGGTTTTGGAGAAGACAGGGGATACCATACTGTAAACTAATGTATATCTATTAAAGATTGAGTTTGTTCTTCAGCTTCCTTGTTGATCGTTACACCTCTTTTCCTTTTTTCTGGCATTCAGAAGTACGAGACAAGCAGGAGAGACCACCAACTGAGTCAACTTAATGTAACCTCCTCCACCATTCATTTCACACCATTAGCATCATCTTGTCCCTCATGATCACAATCAAAAGTATGTGGGTTATCAGAGTGCAGAGCTGTGGCAGGAACACAGCTCTGTGTATGTAACAGCAGCAATCTTACACGTATAAGCACAAATATGGTCTTGTAGAGGTTCAGGTGCCATTGGACACTCGCAGAATACAAAGAGGAGTTCATCATCCACATTCTTCCATCCATATTGCTATGGAGATCTGGATTATCTATGTTCAAAGACATCCAAATCTACGTTTGCCAACATGTTCTTCAAAACTGTCCTCCCCTAGTGGGGGTCTAACCAGTAATTTGTCCTTCTGAATGGCTAGATTAAGACTCAAGCAACTCAGGTCTCTTTTTACTTTCTTACTCTGGTCATATCAACTTCCTTAAAAAAGAAATTGTGACTTGTCTGTCGCTCTCCCCCAATTTGTCAAGATCTCTGAAATGGTAAGCTCCCTTTGATAGCACTAAGCACACACATTTTCCCAGTATTAAATAGGGATGGCACAGAGTCATATCCTTTCAAAGCATGTATAGCAGGAAGTACCTCGCAGGAGTCAGGAGTAAACGTATCACCAACAGCATGCACAGGTATGAAGAAATGCTTGTCAGATGTCCTATAGAAATGGTGCCTGTTTCAGTCCACATTATCTATGTGTACAAACAGCAAGCACTAAAGCATCTACATCAGGTGACCTCATTACTACGGTTCCTTTGGCAACAAGAGATCCAAACACTATATTAGCACATACAGCATAAAGAAACATCCCTGCATTCACTTCTTTTTAAATACTATATTTTGCTACTTCACCATTGAAGAAGCCTCCAGCAAGGAGAAGAGTTCATGTTGGGTTTGTACCTATGACCTCAAGTGCATTTTAAACCAAATACTCACAAATGAATTTTACAAGTGACTGCTTGTTGGATGCCATGTTTAGAAACATTTTCCATGAAGGCACAGGGCAATTACCTGGTATTTCTTGCATCCAACATTAGATCTGTTAGTGACTCATTGAATTAATTTGATGGCCGCCCCTCCCAGGCCATCACTTAGGTATGTAAAGAATGTAAGGGGAGCAGATGGCCCCCTCATCTTAACTAGATGGCCCCTTCAACTTAACTAGGTGGCCGTTGTCACCCCATTGTCTCCATTGGGCTTGCCATAGGTGAGCACTGCCTAACTGCAAGGTCCTTTGTAATACATACTGAAGACATGATTCACATCACCTTTGTTCCCCACATTCCCTGTAATCAGGGAACTGACAGGAAAAACAGCTTAAAAACCCAGTGTTTGGGGTCATCAGGCAGGACGGTTCCTGACATCCTGCCTGGCCTGATCACCCAGACGCTGACCTCCTCCACTCACAAATTCTTCCCCAAGCATACCACGTTTGAACTGCCGGCTGAGTAACGGGTCTCTCTCTCTCTTGCCTGTGATGCTTCTGCTGCTGCTGTTAGTGGTATTGGTAGGAGCCTGCCCCTGCAGCCTTCCTCAGTAAAGTTACCTTCTTTTCATGTTGTTACCTTGCCATTGCTCTCTCCCTTAGCTCTACCAAGCCCTAGCTCTTAAGAGCAGGCTTGTTTGTGGGGGTTTTCTCTGCCTTCCTTACTTGTCTCCGATTACTGCATCTCCTTTCCCACTGCTCTAAAAGTTCCTGGGTCCTCAAATGTTTGCCACTGCCTTATGCTGAGTTGTATCTTTCTCTCCATTGCTGTCTCTCTCTTCTATTATTGCTTTAGAAGTGCCATTGTAAGTAGCAACATTGTTTAAGTATAATTTGTAAACCTTAGAAGTGTTAAATATAGCACGCAACATTGTATCATTTGGTTTGGTGCCTTAGGGTTGTGTTAAGTTTGTTTGCTAGTTTGAAAGACTGTTCCCTTTGATTTGTTGCCCCTTGGAGTTGTATCGGTTAGTTGGTTTTTTGTTGGTTTGAAAGATTGTCTCCCTTTATCTGTTACCTTTGAAGCTGCGTTAAGTTAGTTTGCTGATTGTGAGATTGTTCCCCATGGCTGTGACCCTTAGAGTTGCATAGTTGTATTGAGTTGCATTACCTTCCCCCTTTTGCAGTCCCCCTAAATAAACTGTTCCTACCTGCTTTTGTTTCCTTGCCCGTCGCCACTTTCCCTTCAACTTTCTTTGCCTCCTCTCGCCTTCCCTTCACCCTTGCCGTTGCCCGCGACCCCCCCTCGCCTTTGCTGCTTTCCCGCGGCTTCCTTTCACCCTTGCCGCTTCCCACGGCTTTCTTTCTACCCGCGGCTTCCCTCTTTTCCCTGCCCAGGAATTCCCCCTGTTGCCTGGGGCGCCCGCCGTTGCCTCTCCAGCTCCCGGCGGCAACACCCCCCCCCAGCAGCCATTGCCTCCCAGTTTCCCGCGGCACCTCCCTTTTTTGTTTTTTGCCGCAGCACCCTCCTTTTTCTTGCCACCGGCTCCCCCACTACCGTGGTTGCATCTTCCCCTTCGCAGCCACTTCTCGTGGCTGCTGGCTCACCCACTCCTGCGGCACTCCCCCTCTTCTTGCAGCCACTTCCTGCAGCTGCCCCGGCTCCTGCCGGTTCCCCGAGGCTGCTCTGCCCACTACCGCCAGCTCTCTGTGGCACCCTCCTGCTTCCCCTGTTGCCCCGAACCCCCACATGTGTCCCAACCCCTCTTTTGCCTCTGTCCCCCTGCCCTAACTCCCATGTGTGCCTCTGTCCCACTGTCCCTACTTCCCCCACTTGCCTCTCTTCTTCCTCAAGTCTCTCCCTGCCGCTGCTGCCAGCTCCCCGCTCTCGCTCTTCTGTTCCCGGCTGCACAGCCCCTCCTGCTCCCCCTGTTGCCCCGAGCCCCCACCTGTGCCCCCAGCCTGCTTGCCCTCCTCTTCTTTGAACCCCTCTAACCTTGGCAGTCCTGCTCCCTCCCGTTTGCGTCCTCTCCCCTCTGCTACTGCCATATACTGAGTTTGTATTGCACCCCCCC
>ML681981.1:33023-193279 GCA_007922195.1 Podocnemis expansa | reverse complement strand
CCCCCCCTTCTGCCTATGTGTTATTGGAACATTTTCTAAGTTACTGTGAGTAGGTTCATAACTGTAAATTCGGTTAATTGAGAATTCTCATTGTCCCCCAACCTGTCCCACTCCACAAAGTTAAGCACCTCACAACACCTCATTAGAAACACCATGACAAACACCACACATCCACTCCCCATCACCAACTTGACACCCACACCCATTTTAATAAAGATTAAAGTGTACCCCGCTTGTGCAGTAATTGCCCCCCAAAATCCCCAAATTTTCAAACCTGCTGGCAGGGTCAAGATCCTGTTCAGTGCTCTCTTTCTGAAGTTTCCAAAGGATTACTATGGTCATAGCTGTCAAAGACTCCATTTACAAAGTTAGTACTATAAATCCTTAGGTCCTGCCTCAAATGCTCAGCAGCCAATTCTTAGAATTTGTTTGCAACAATCACCAGATGACAGCCATGGTATCTCTGCTGTACACTGTGATTTCTTTGTTTCGTGCTCTTAGCTCATGGATTCTTTCAGTTTGAGCCTCCGCATCTGGTGCCCTAATTCAGCTGTGTCTATTTTTCTCATTGTTTCATGTGCATTAGAGAGGGACAGAGGAAGAGGTCTTACTGAGTAACAAAGAACATCAACTCTGCAGCTCGTTAAAGAGAGCCTCAGCTTGGGGACTGATAGGTGTTGTGGTTGTCACTCCCTTACAAGACTTAAATTAGGTCGTCTTGAGCATATCAACATGGGTTTTGATGCCACGCGTCTTGACTGGGCTGAAGAAGCTAGATGTCCTTCTTCATCCCTTTTCAGTCTACAGGCAGAGACCTGTTTGTGGACTTTGTCTTCATTACTCCTTGTTAGGATGCCACTTTTTCTCATAGCTTTTTGTATTCACTCAGGATGTGTCTTGTGAGAGTACACCTAACAAGAGCTGGCTTTTTTCTCATCTGTTCTACAATCCAACTGATGGCCACTGAATCCATGATGATAGTTTTCTCTGTTCTTATATTACTCTGAATTCCATTGAAAGAACCAGGAGTCAGACACACCACAAATTTCCCCAATTCAAAGGCACTGTATATTAATATGAGAGATATCAAGAATGTAGATTGGCATCCACCTGGCATAGTTGGGCCTGTTCACAGTGAAAAAGTAAGGAAGCCCGGTAATGTGTGCAAGTGAAATTTCCAATAACCCTCTCATTCTTCATGGACTTTTAGAAGTAACATCTGCATAACCTGGAGAAAATTATCTCAGAAATTTAACATAGGAAACTGGGTATACTCCCATGTCTGAAACTCCTCCAATAGTGATAGAACTTTCTGAGTTACAGAATCATCAAGATCTTTAATGACTAAATGTCAGACTCATACACTTGTTGAGTGTCAGCCAACATTTGCCAGACAAGCTCCCTGCTCACACCATTTAACAAATGAATGAAGTATAAGAGCATGCAAGGCCTCAAATGTTAATGTCATGCCAAGGAGTACATGGCTGCATTGCTTACCAGCAAGCGTTTGAATTAGAGTAGAAGATGGGTACATATCAGAATCAACAAGGTCTAGCAATCTTGAAATTTTCTAATAGATGCAATAAAACCACACATGGCATGAAAATCCCTCAGGTGAACCACACTGGTACCGTATTCATTTGAGCGAATCCATGTTACTTGTTGAGCAATAGCATCTGGCTGCTGACTCGTGGCCTGAAATGCATTCTGCTGTCCCACAGATGCTGACATTTCCTTACATTTAGCAATAAAATAATAGACTGTGGTCATTTCAGTTGGTTTGGCATCCATAATAAGTGCATATACAATACCTGTGTAGGCCTCTTCTTTGTTGCAAACAAATGCTTGAAACCTGTCCAAAATGGAATCACCTGAGTGCAAAAAATATTCACATCATTTGGTTTGGGCAGAACATAATGTTGTAATAACCTTAAAAGACACCAGGAGAGCTCTTTCACAACTTTCATTTATATAGGTAGCAAAAATTTATTTTCTCAAGTATTTTTCCACGGCCAGAAGGCAGGGAATGTGTTCTAAGTTTTTCAAATGCTGCACACTGCGTAAGAGACTTTGATTGCCTGAGGAGAGTAAGTGACTTTTCTTTCCCACGCTTCAGTGATATTTCTTTTGATGCTGGACTATCTGCAAACTGTTTCTGAAATACCACTCTAGCCACTGAATGGAAGGTATTCTATCAATGGTCCCTAGGCTGATGTCTATATTATCATCTCCTTCATAGATGATATTTCCACTAGCATGAAGTGGTACAATTCCATTTGGAATGAACACATCTCTGGAATCTGCATAGTAGTGTTACTGAATTAAAAAGCCAGCTTCTAGAAAACTTCAAAGGCTGGTGCCACATGCACAGACAATTACAAACTGACATCTACTACCAGGTGATGCTACATTGTATGTACAAAAACTTACAAATGGAGAAACATTGCCTTTGGAATTCATGCACATTTATACTTTCCACAGTGCACCACAAGCTCTGGGCATGCAAACTACTGTTAATATGTGCATAGTATGCGAGAGTTCTGGTCAACAAACTTCAGCTGAAAATAAGGAAAACTATTAAAATCACTTGTGAAATGCTTTGACAATTAAGGATGTACAATGTGAAAACCTTTCATGTTAGTATATGGCCAAAAGTTGATATTCACTGTTTTTTGCCACATGCTATTCTGCATCCTCATTTCTGGGGAAAAAAAATAAATAAATAAAATACTTGTCCATATGAAACCAATAAAAACCTTTCAATGCATTGTTGTTTGAGAGCTCTGATCAATAAACACCACATTAAGGTGTTAAAATTGATGTCAACAGTAAAAATTGTTGTTACAGGCATGTTGGAGTGCTTCTGCAATAGCAAGAAGTGACACTCATTTTGGGTTCCATTATTTCATCTCACCTATAAGCTTATGACACCATTTGTATTGGAGGTAGCTCAAAGAAAGAAAAGAAAGAAAGGAAGGAAGAAAAAAAGAACTTCCTTGCTTTTCACATCTTCCTCTCCAGTCTACTCAAAACTCTGGATCACAAGTACCTCCTCATGCCACTTCATATGCTTAGAAGTTTTCTGTTATTTGCCATCTGTAAATCCACCTGTTCCATTAAATGTTCTGTTTCACAGGTTGTTCAACAATTTGTGCCTGCCTTTGCAATTGTTAACCTGCAGTCAAATCCTGTTCACATTAACCACACGAATTACCCAATTAACTGAAATAACAGAAATACTCATGAATAAGAAAGATGAGTATAATTTGGCCCGCTACTTGCGTTGTACGGTTTTATGCCTTTAGTCCAAAAATTTTGGCATGAAAATTCTGTTTTTGGTTTGGTACACTACCATTTTAAATGACAGGATAATCCTAGATCCTCCTCTGTACATGATTAAAAAATGGGACACTAGAATGTTTCATTTTTTAAAAGAGTATTACATTAGTTTGGTCCTTTCTATACCAGTAAGTCTAATAATTTTTTTTTATATTTAGTTGGCACAGCATTTAAACCCAAATCCAAAAACTAGTGTAAATAGAGCCCAAAGGTCTGGCTAGGGTCTGGGGTCTGAATACTAATGCTTTCTGGAGCTTTGAGAGGCATGTATTGACTGGCTCTGTAAATATAGTACATGTAATCTGTGTTCCACACTTACCATCTAAATATCTGTTCAAATGTGTACATAAATTAAGCTAAGATAAATTACATCTCTATTCACTCTCAAAACAAAGAAAAATACCATTTAAAAAAAGAAACCTTCCTAAAAGCTTGGAAGGCATATTTTATATTTTGTAGTCTCACTTTAGTTAGGCTTCCAGTACACAGATGTAACTATTCTTAGCCAAATTCAGACCTGATGTAACAAGACTCATTTCTCAAAACTTACGATGCTAAATAACTTCTGAGTTGCATAATTCAGAACAAAATGTTCTGAGGGAGCTTGTTCCCACATCCAGTTTACTATACTGTGATTGACTTCAGCCCATCAAACTCTTTCCCAACAGGTAAAGGTATAAAGAGAAAGTGGTGTATAATGATTTTGAAGTATTTGTTGATCATAAAAATGAAGGTCCTTCAGTGGCTTTCTGGTACTCTGAATTAATCAAAGAGATGGTTGGGGAGAAACTGGTCAATATTCAACTATAAAAAGCCTAAATTGATGAGAATAGTTTGGAATAAGGAAGGCAATTAGAATGAAATCCATCAGTGTAAATTCATTGCTTAAGCAAGCAGCAGTAGAAGAGGCTGAAGTATGTAACACTTGTTGACAAGGTAAATACTATTTGGCTCATCATCCAATTTTTCTCTCGCTTTGCTCATTTAGTTCTCTCCCATCAAAACCAGCTCATCCCTACAGAGCAACTTCACACTACTAATATACTTGTTGTGCCCTAAGAATTCACTCTGCCAATTTCCAGCACAGTGAAGCTGCTGGTTAGTCAGTGTCTCCCTCCTTCTCCAAGATGATGCCGAGGGATATGAGAAGGTTATTCAGAGAGGGGAGCCCGCTCAGACACCTGACCAATGTAAGGCCAACTGGGTGGATGCACCGAGACTCTGTTAAAGGCTGGGTTCCAGGAGATAACCTCTTTCTCTATTTTTCTTCCTCTTCAAGGTGCCAAGGGGAAAAAAGATCCCACAGCTTTCTTAAGGCTAACAGCCAGAACATGGGTCTTGAACTCAAATCACCATGAGGGTCGCATGAGGACTAGTACATTAGCCCAAGGATTGCACCACTGAAACCTTTCCATACAACAATATTGCAAATATCAATAATGATAGTGTTGCAGGCCACAGGAAATAACTTTAGGGGCCACATGTGGCCCACAGGCTGCAAATTTGAGACCCCTGATCTAGGAGGAACATCAGGGATAGCTAAGGATAGACTAGGAGAGGTCAGGAAACTAATTAAGTGGGGGCAACCAGGGTGGATGAGAGAACAAAGATGGTGAAGAAGGAGGAGCTGAAGAAAGCAATGAGACCTCAAGGAAGCTACTGTGGAGTATAGCTAAGCAGCAGCAAGATGGCCACAAGAGGGTCCAGGTCAAGGGATCCTAGAAACCTGAGGAGATGGGAGTCAGTAACAGGATCCCCTAGAGGAAGCTGACTGCCAATCTAGCTACCATAAGAGGAGCTGGAGGTTTGAAAGAACTGACTTGAGGTTGTAAGGGATACACATGAGGCTTCTTGACAAAATATGTTTATGCAGGAGTGCCCTAGGGATGGGGAGCCAGCTGAGGCACAGATTGGTGAGAACGGAAGGCAACACAATAAATCCAGAGGAAAGGTTCCTTCCACCTCTCAAAGCAGCAGCAGAAAGAAAGACTGCTCTTAAAGAGATGGTCCCTCAACTTCGTAAATGGACTATTTGAAGTGGGGCTCACGTTGCCTACCAAACTTTTCCAATACTTAAAATCTTCATATAGCCACGAAACAGTTGTAAATGATGCCAATGAAGCTACAGGGGGTAGGGGTTTTTGCCTGACCACATTAAGAGTGTGCTTTAAGGCAGCTACAGTAGTGGCTGACAGTCCAGGCCTATTTTTCATGTGTGTATGTAGAGCCTCACCCTGGAACAGTCTAAGTGCCCTTTAACTCGCAATGACTTGAATACGAGCTGAAGAGCTTAATACATTGCAGGGTCAGTCTCAGAGAGGGAGAATGACTGGGAATGTTCCCTCATTTGAAGGCCAAGAGGAGGTGCTCCACTGTAGCTTGTAAAAAATTAAATTTTTACTGACGCCACCTACACTTGTTATTGTAACTCTTGTGAAAAACCAAAGCTTTTATGAATTGAAAATCTATTACTATTCTTTGTCTGTGATACAGTTACAACTGTTTTTCTTGTGATTTATTTTAACCATACTATTGTGCTAGTTTACTTTGTACAATGTGGTCTACTAGTGTAGGAGACGGATCAGATTTTCTGTTACAGCACTACAGATTAAAGCTATTCAGTCTAGCATAGCTGTAGACTAAACCAGTGGTTCCCAACCTTTTCTATGCCATGGCACACCTTGATACCTCTAGTTATTTTGAGGCACACTATTATTAATTCATGAATATTCAAATTCACTCATGAATATTCATAAGTCATGGCACACCAGGAGGGAAAGGTTGCTATATGTGGGGTGGTAGGGGAGCGCTTACAAGAGAGGGGAGGGGAGGAGAGGGATAGCTATGTGGGGTCGCAGGAGAGAGTGTGGAGCACAGAGCAGGGCAGCAAAAGAGTGCAAGGGTAGCCATGGGGGCAACCACTGGGAGGCCCTGGGATTCTGGTCAAGGCCAGATCAGGTGGCTTGGGCTGGACCCTGGCACTGCTATCAGAGGCCCTGTGACCCCAGCCAGGGCTGGACCCCGCCACTGCTGGCAGCCCCACGAGAGACTCTAGCTGGCTCCAGATCAGGTGACCAGGGCCGGTCCCAACACTGCCAGCAGCCCTAGGTTTCCAGCCAGGACTGGTCCTGCCACTGCCAGTGGGTCGCGGTCCTGCCCAGGGCCAGGTCCCCAGGACCCTGGCCATGGCCAACCTCACTGCCAGCGGTGACCTCTATCTGCCTCCCAACTGAGGCAGGAGCAGGTCTCAGCTGAGACTCAGGGCTGCCGTTAGGGTGACCCCGGTTCCCAGCTGGGGCCTGTGCCTGCCTCAACAGGGCCCCCCACAGGTCTCTCAGGAACCATCTGCCAGCCTCATGCCCCACCAGCCCCTCAACCCTAGGGCCTCTCTGCCCCTCCCAAACTTTCATCCTCCTTCCTGCAGCCCACACTTACCAGCAGGCAGCAGATGCATAGTCTATCTGCAGCAAGCTTTTCCTGCCCTGCTCAGCCCACATGACTGCTCTGTTCAGGGAGGGAGATTAAAAAAAAACCCAGCTCCCAGGCAGGTCTCTGGCACACTTAAAGAGTCTTCCAAAAGCACAAGCCCTTATCATTTTAAACAAACAAACAAGAAAGAAAAAAAAAACCAAACCCTCTCTTTGAGCTCTTAGCAGTACAAGGGGATCTGTTCCACACACAGCTGACTAGTTTTGATTCTATCCCATAGAGGGCAGTGGTAAACATACATAGCCAGGCCACTACGCTGTATGGGGTTGAGCCAGCACATCATTTCTCAGACGACTTGTTTTTACTCATAATGGTAGCTTTACTGACTGTGGGATAGGCACTAGGCTATCGCTTGAGTAAGAATGAAAAAGACTGGGGTTACTTATGCACTTCTACCTAATAATTTTACTTGAAAAATACTCAGAAACAAAAGCAGTCTGCATCCATCTATTGTCATACTTACATTGTAAACTCTTTTGGGAGAACATGTCTTTTTGTTCCATGTTTATATGGGATCTAGCACAGTAATTCCTGGTTCATGACTAAGAGTCCTGCATGGTGTAGTAATACAAACAAATGTTATGCTTTAAAGCATGAAATGTAATCAACAGTTTAATGAAATAATTAAGTTCATACACTCACTATTTATTGATGAACATGTGCTGGTTCCAAAACATGACTTTACTGGCTTGCAATGTCTGTTTCATGGAATAATGAATAATAAATTATGATTTTGACTGGTTAGTGCCCATTAACAGAATTGTTTTTGTCTGAAAGACAATTAAATTAATTTTGGAAATGTTCTTCTTTAGGAAAAAATAAAAACATAGTAGGAAACAGTCATAAAAACATGTCATTCCTGGGAACTCAAAACAACATTAGGTTAGGAAGCATGTTCATCATACTCAGATGTCTGAAAATATATATATAGATATGTATATATTAAAAGAAACTGACAAAATAATTGGATTATACATGCACAATTCAGACACTCTGATAGCAGGGCACTTTCTGGCTCCTGATTTCTACAGAAAAGTCAGATTTTTTTTTTTTTGTTCATTATTCTGTAAGAGCGTGTACTACTTATTTACATATGAAAAGATAAGTTTATAAAAGAGCTTTCCTATTTCACTACATCTAATAGTTAATAATTTAAATCTGTAGCCATTATCATATAGATTGACACAAATGGCATATGGATCATTCTGGAGATGAGGGTTAGTTTCTTTTAAGAGAGAATTGTTTTAGTTTTTGCAGGAAATTAATCAGGGGAATGGGTTTTGTGGAGCATGGAGCAAATCTAATCTGTCCTTTGTTCAAATTTGCCTTGCTCCAATTCCTAGCAATTGTAGACAACATGCTCTTTTGTTCAGGAGCCACTTGTTACATGCATAATTAGAGACTGCAGTAGTGTGTTTAAAGAAAAACTGTTTTCCAATGTAATGTGTGATCTTGATAATAGTATTTTCATCAAAGGTAGCAATTACATTCATTAAGCTGGGACTGGCATGGCAGCAAGGAAATTAAGTGGAAGGTGAATAAAAAGCTCCCCATTTCTTTTAAAAATCTCTCGCTTTATAAGTTGAAATGCACCATGTTGAGCTGTAACTGGAAAATACATACTGAATATAAAAAAAATAAAGTCCTCCTTAACCTTTCTGAATAATGATCCAGAAGATGTCCTAGGGACAGCTACTATAGATGCACTTTTCAAATTAAAGGGCTTTATTCTACATTAATTTCTTATGCAAGTTTTAAACGAGCTCAACATATAATTCAGGGCTTTAAAGGCTCCAGGGCTCTCTAGGATTAATTCTTTGTTCTTTTCACACATTAATTAATTGTTTTGTATTCTCAAAAACTGCAAACAGCCATAAATCAACCCATTTAGAAGAGAGACAAGACCAATACCTTATTTTTAAAAGTTATTCGAGTTATCTATTTGTACTTTATTATACTGTAATTTATTTTAAGGAACAGCTATAAAAGTAGATCACACATTATCAATTATAAACAGATTTCTTGATCATATAACTAGATATGAGTTTTTTTGTTACAGAAAAGCTCTGAGAAAAAAATCTCTCTTCTAGTACTGTACATTAGATCATATCCAATTAATAGTTAGACTAATGACAAGATGGTTTGAAAATAATTTAAAATAGCTTTTTAAAAAATAATTGAAAGAATGTGAATGACAGATGGAAAAATTACAAAACTATTTACACTATTAACTGTGCAGTTAAGTGTAGATGTGTTGTCATTAAAGCCCATTGTACTTCAATATTTGGATTCAGGGTCTAGGAACCTACCTGATCCTTAAGCATTACACTTTCAGGAATGTATTTAAGGGTTTTTCCACTACAGTTTTGTAGGCTTAGTCGCCTACCATAGCCTGACAAAGTGATGCTGGAAACAGGATTGAATTTGGAAACTTACTTTTAAAAATAGTCATGGTGTAAAAATTAAAATTTTTGGAATGTGCTCAGCTGTCTACAGCAAATCCCCTCCTCTAACCCACTCTCACCTTATCCCCCACCCCAGAAGAAAAAAGTCTTAATGTTGTAACTGTAGATCTACTGTAAAATAGAAAATAAATGATGACTGCACCTTTGAGTTTGAAAAGTCACTCTAATCATCTGCTAGAGAAATTATTGTGAAACTTACAAAATGCCAATTCAGATATGAAATTAATTTGTGTCCATCATGATAAAAAACGCAATTTTTAAAATTAATATTTGTGGTACATCCTTTTGAGCAAGATTCAGGTTGTGAGATTGTATAAATGGATCTCTCTGCCCTCTACTGTTGGGAATCAGATGTGCTCATTCTGGGGATGACTTGCCCTCTAGTGGCTGGCTTGAAAAGGGAATAAAAAAATAATGGAAAGTAGAATGCAGTGAATCGTTAAATAAATAAATAAATAAGAATTGCTTGAACTTGCAAACTAATTTGCTTTGATCAAATTTATGCCTCTTTTCTATCTGCTTTCCAAAAATAGTCAAACAAGTTTTACAAACAGAAATGTTCATGGGAAGACCTGTGTATATGCAGAAAAACAAGCAAGGAGTCTTGTGGCAATTAAAGATTAACAAATTTATGCATCACATGAGCTTTCATAGGAGAAAATCCCCATTTGTCTTTTTCCATTACAACAGTTGATTACAGTAAATGCGATAAATAAATTTGTTAGTCTTTAAGTGCCACAGGACTCCTTGTTTGTTTTGCTGAACTAGACTAACACAGCTACCTTTTGGATCTATGCAGAAAGTGAATTTCAAAAGTTAGTGTGTGAATATTCACGCCAGAAGTGCTTAAGTTCATTGCATTGAAGGGAGGGAGGAAGAAAGCACATGACATACCGAAGTGATATAACGTGAATTTGGAATACTGAAGACCAAACGTGTATCTAATTGTTAAAGGTTCCAAAGGAGAAGGTGGAAAGGGTAAATATCACAAAAATCATCTAAATTCACATGCAAATAAACTTAAGGAAATCGCAAGGTACCATGGCTATTCCATGAAAAGAAAGGATAAACTGATCTGAGAAAATGATTCACTGCAAATCATTCGCTCAGCTTTGACAACTAATAAATTCTCTTAGCTCTTTTAGTATAAGCCTATGATTTTTAACACAGATTGTGAACTGTTTTTCTGAGGGTGCATGAATTGTATTTCCATGTCATATGTCTATCTGAGAGGCATGTCATCTGTATCCATGTGACTGCATAGTCTGAAGGCATCCCATTTGCTGAGCGAATGCCTTTAAATTCAAGAGTTCAAACTTAATTTGTGGATGTGGATAGAGAAAATCTAAAGCAGGGGTTAGCAACCAGGCACATGTGCCAAACATGAAACGTGCACCAAATGAAGGTGGCACACAGGGCTCCAAGTCCTGCGGCTGCTCTCCTCTGCTGGCCCTGCCCCATAGTGGAGCCTCAAGCCACAAGAGTCCCGCACAGGCAACAGCTCCTGCTGGACCTGCCCCCAGCAGCCCCAGGCCCTGCTAGGGGGCAGGGCCAGCAGGAGCCACCACATGTGCGGCTTTTGAGACCCCAGGCCCCACTTGGGGGGACAGGACCAGCAGAAGCAGCCGCGCATGCATGGCTCTTGCGGCCCTAGGCCTCGCTATGGGGATGGGGTCAGCAGGAACTGCTTCATACGTGGTCTTTGTGGCCCCAGGCCCCACTAGCGCCACCTCTGGCACCTGCTGAGGGTGCAGGGGGTGGGGCTGGGATGGGAGACAGCAAAGGTTGCCAACCCCAATCCAAAACTAGCTTTTCGCCTCTGTACTACTGCATTTTGGTCTTCAGTTATGAAGAGTTGGTCTATGTTACAGATTTTTGTCAACCAAAGTCAGAGGTGCTGTATACACTACATTATATAATTACAATCCTGCCACTCCCCACCAACCAGGGGCGTTGCTCGTACTGGGCAGCTGGGGCACGTGCGCCGAATCCCAACGCCCGTGCCCCGGATCTGGCGGAGCCACCCCTCTCCTGGTCTCCAGCCCAATCGGACCAGAGATCTGGGACCCAGCTGCTGGCAGCCGCGGCGGCTGCGTCCCTGGCCAGGGATCCAGCGCCTGGCCGCCTGTGGCAACGGCGGACCAGTCCCCAGCTGGGGATCTGGGCCTGGCCGCCCACAGCCACGGCAAGGAATTGGGGGCCCAGCTGCCCTCAGCAGCAGCAGCCTTGTCCCTGGCTGGGGATGCAGGACCCAGCCGCCAGTGGCCACTTCTGGCCCCGTCCCCAGCTGGGGATGCGGGGCCCAGCTGCCCGCAGCTGCTTTCATCCCCGTCTCCAGCCAGGGATGCGGGTCCTATCTGCCCGCAGTGGCTTCCAGCCCTGTCCCCAGCCAGGGGGCGGGGCCTGTGGGCTGGGGGCTGGGCCTGCGGGCCAGGGGTGGGGCCTGGGCCCGTGCCCCGGGTCCGTCCCCGGGGCAGTGATGCCCCTGCCACCAACCCAACTCCCTTGATTCTGTGACAATACAAAACCACCCAGCTGAGAGTCATAGAGCTTTTTACACCAAATTTTAGTGACAAAGCATCAGTGTAGACACCTTACTTGGTTCTGTTGCAGTAAATGGCCTCCAAGAGGTGCCGGATCATCCTCTTGCTGATCATCAGTTTTAACTCTGTTGCCCCGCAGGCATCTGCCCCTCTCCCTTTAAAGTCCTGAGAACTCTTGAAATTCCACGACCATAGCAGCACCACACACCATTCTCCTGCTTGAAGAACAAAGGAGTACCCAGATTTGATCAGCATTTGGGGGAAAGGAGCCTGTGCAGCCCAAACTCCACTGTAGCCAAAGCAACTTTGATACTTATGGTCATATTTCTCAAGATATAATGGGAAAAGAGCTATGAATGGGACACGCTGCACTGCTGGGCAAAAATCAAAGAGTTGAGGCGGGGGTACCAATTGTCTAGGATGTCAAACTGTTGCTCTAATGCAGAGCAAGGACCTGGCAGTTCTAATACGGCAGTGGTTCTCAACCTTTTAAGGGTTGAAACACACGTGGTGAGATGTCCTGACCCCCTCCCCAGGACACACCAGCTACCTTCACTAGGCCAAATCTCTCCATGATACACTTACTGTTGTGTGACAACAGAATAATGTGCCTCTGCACGGTGCCTGGAAACCACTGCTATAAAGGACTGAAAGCCATTCTCGGGGGTGACCCCTACTCTACCACCAAGCCACCATGGATAACTCTATGGGCCTGGAGACCTTGGACACTGGACTCAACCCTGACAAAGAAGCTGTGGACAAGGAAGTTGAGTCTGAGGATGATGCAGAGCAGGGGACTGGTTTGTTTGGTGACATGAAGACTCACAATCTCTTATCAACCTTGGAAGGTTCAAGCCAGTCCCAGCTATCTCTGACATGCAGGAGACAGGAGCTCTGGTGATTTTTTGAGCTGATGCTGCTCATTTACTTGACAAATAGTTGTTCTTTGCTTTCTTGCATTATATAGCTGGATCATGGCAGGGCTGGATTAAGGGGCTGCACAAACATGAAGGACCACACATTTATAACCAAAGGAATATTTTTCTCATTTAGATCTAACCTGTCATAAAGCTATTGCCAGCAAGCTTTTAATCTGCCAAACGCACATTCAACAGACATATGGCACCTGCTCAACCTGTTATTAAAGTGCTTCTTGCTGCTATCCAGGTTGTCCATATAAAACTTCATGAGCCATGCAATCAGGGGTAGGCTGGGTCTCCCAGGATCACTGTGGGCATTTCAACATCCTCTCACTGGAGTCTTGTTCCTGCTTGCAGCTTTCTGTACAGTTCAGTGTATCTGAAAATGCATGTGTCATTCACTTTCCCTGATCAACCTACACTGATATCACTGAAACACCTACAGTAATCCATAAACCCTTACAATCCCATAGCAAAGTACGTCCTATTGACAAAAAAGGAGCCTGTTGGACTCCATCACAAGACGGTTTGGCTGGTTGGGATGTGAGTGCAATCTATTGCCCTGCCGCAGGTAGGGCATCCCATTGCTGTGAAGCCATTTGCTATTTCATGCCCATTTCCAAAATTCACTGATCTTTGCAGAATGTGAATAATAGCCCTGGACGTTTGTGATAACACAGCACCAGTATAAACTTTCTGACTCCAAATTGATTAGCATCTGACTGACAAGAGTTGGAATGGTCCCCTTCCACATGGCAATCACCATGCACTTTTCCGTTGAGAGGGTAGGTCTCATGCTTGTGTCCTTGTGACACCAGATGGGCCAACTCTGCATGGAGTTCCATGAAATTAACTTTGCACACTGAAAAGTTCTATAGCCACCCCTCTTCACTCCAGATTTGCGTAACAATGTGATAACACCACTTGGTGCTTGTTTCACATGCCCAAAAGCAGGGGAGCGTTGTGCACAGATGTTCCGTGAATGCAAACAGTGTTCCAGCATTGGTCATGGGCCTCAGATTCCTGTTCTGACTGGGAGGTCACGATATAGCAGATATGAAGCTGCCATGTGCTTAGGACACAGACAAGACCAGTAAAGAGGGTCTATCCTTTCAGATTCAGATGGCAGGTGTACAGGAAACAGACGCCACTGAAAGATGTCATGAAACAGTCAGAAACCCATGGAATGATGAGACAGAAATCACTGCATTGTGGGACGTTTAGCTTACACTCATGACGCACTGCACTTCTCTTTTGCCTTCCCACAACTCTTAGCAGCACAATGTAGTGAGCTGCACAGTGGGATAACTGTCCACAACATACTGCTCTCAGCATGGATGCACTTTGTTGACATGTGTAAGCAACCAAAAGCATTGTAATTATAGTGTTTTTTGACCATGACTGAAATTTGTGTCGACACCACTCTGGTGGCACTTTTAAAGACTACCAAATTTATCATGAGCTTCCAAGGGAGAAAATCCCAAATCAGAGGCTTGAAGAGGGGGAACTTACAGAATGGGAGCAAAATAAATACAGGGGAGTTTAAGTCATAGGATCAGGTCAGAGTAACAGGAAATCAAAGCAGTTGTTTGGATTAAAAAAGTGGATTACAGCAATTAGCAAGGGAGATGCAGGGCAGAGGGTAGGTGAGGGTGAAGGAAAGCAAAGTTACCTGTCATAATGAGTAACATTTTTATGGCTGACTTAGAATAATGCTTCCTCCAATCTCATTCCCAGGTACCACTCTTCTACTTATGTTACACTATATCCTCATCATCTGGACCTATGGAAAGGATGCCCTTAAATATTTCCACAGAGATTTCAACAATTTCCACTCCACAGTCAACCTTGGCCTGGAACACTCCACACAGGAGATCCACTTTCTGGATACTGCAGTACAATTTAGTGATAGACATACAAAAACCACCCTATACTGCAAGCCTGCAGATCACTGTAATTACCTTCATCTTTTAAGCTTCCACCCAGCACACACCCCTTGATCCACTGTCTACAGCCAAGCCCCAAGAGATAACCACATTTGTTCTGATCCCTCAGACAGACACAGACAGCTCCAGGATCTTTATCAAGCATTCTTAAAACTACAATACCTGACCTTAGGAGTGAAGAAACAGATGAAGAGAGCCAGAAGAGTACCCAAAAATCAACTACCACAGGAGAAGCCCAACAAGGAAAACAACAGACCACCACTGGTCAACACGTACAACTCCCAAGTCAGACGCCTACAGCACATCATCAAGGACCTACAATTTATTCCTCAAGACAATCCCTCACTCTCTCAGGCCTTGGGCGACAGACCTCTCCTCACTTACAGACAGCTCTCCAACCTTAAACAGATACCCACCAGCAACTACAGACATAACAACAGGAACATTAAAGCAGGCACATACCCCTGCAATACACCATGTTGCCAACTTCATCCACATATTTGCACAAAAGACACCATCATAGGACTCTGCCTTATACACTGGACAAACAGGTCAGTCTCTGAGCAAAGAATGGACACAAATATGGCATCAGAAATGGCAACATTCAAAACCAAGAGGGGAACACTTCAATCTTCCCGACCACTCTATTAATGACCTGTTCAATAGCTGTACGCAGGCAAATGAATAACAGATCACAGCTTCAAAGAGAAACTGGAGAATTGGAATTCATACGCAGATTTGACACCATCACCTTGGGGCTGAATACGGACTATGGATTTCTTCCCCATTATTACAGGTAACTTTGCTTTCCTTGCCTCTCTCCTCCTGCACCTTCCTGCCAACTGATGTGAATCCACTCTTTGAATCCAAACAATTACTTTGATTTGCTGTAATTGTCCGACTTGATCCTGACTTACACTCCCCTGCATTTATTTTCCTCCCATTTTGTAAGTTTCCCATCTTCAAGCATCTGACGAAATGCGATTTTCTTCCACAAAGGCTCATATAACAAATAAATCTGTTAGTCTTCAAAACTGCCACAAGACTCCTCATTTGTTTTGCTGAACTAGACTAAGATGGCTACCCTTTTAGAACTACATGGGTGAAACCAGACAATAACTCTCAAACTCACAGAACATACGCAACAAAAGAAAACAGGACTTAGTTATTTAAATAGGGTTAAGATATCATCTTATAAAAAATTTAACAGAAAATAGTCAAATTTCTATACCTTTGAAACAACTACTCTGATTATCTCAAAATAAACAGCTTTACTTCATGAATAGGATTTATAGTATCGGAAACAAGGTCTGTGGTTAATCATTTTACTTTTCTAAGACTTCCACTCAGGATGCAGACAATGGTAAAATCTTAGACAAACTCATTATATTCGTGGACCTCTGCCATATCCACTCACCTTACTAAATCCATAATAAAGAATTAATCCCTGTGAGAGAACTTGGTCTCTGTAAAATGTGCTGAAGCTACTGTACTTAACCTGACAGATGGGGAAAATATCACATAACACTTAAGTTACAGAACACTTGAGACTTCTCTAAGCATCTTAAACACACACTTCTCCCTTTTAATTCTTGTTCTTGATGTGTGTCCACTCCAGCTGCTCATATCAGACAAATGAAGAAATGGCATCAAAGCTGAGAACTTTGGTTATTTGCGCTGTTAATTAAACTCAATATTTTTCATGAAAATAGTACCAGATAAATATAGCAAATTTGCCCTGGATTTGAATAAATACATACAAACTGAAGGAACATTTTAACAGATGTATTTAAAAAGCCATAGGTAGCTGCTATAAAACCAGATATTCCCTACCTGGAATATTATCTTGAGGTGACAGGTTTTATAGCTTTGATGTCAGTTACGATAGGATTTTAAAGAAAGAATTACAATATGGACATTTCAGATGTAAGTTATTACTACAACTAGAAAAAATATCAGTCAATATTCTGCTTCTGAACAAAGAATTCGTATGCACTAGCAGTTGTCTAAAAATAACTACATTAGAAAAATAAAAATTAAGCTTTGCTCTTCTATTTTATCTTCTAACAGAGGTATTGGTAAATTCAAACCCTTTCAATGCACAATTGATTGCTAAAGTAACATTCTCAAACACTTTATTCATTCAGTGTAATATTATTCAAATAATTGGGCTTCTACTTTAACTACAAGATTATTCCACAGTCTAATAGGATTCAGCGGTGAAATTTTCCAACATAGCAAACCAATTTGTCCTTTTCTTAATTTCATCCCATTATTCTCTCGCTGCTCTTCTGGGCAGCATTAAAAACTATCTAGGTATTTCAAACACACCCAAATTACATAGCTGAGTGCCAGTTCTTCTCTATTTGGTGATCCCATTCTACAAACTGTAGACTGTTCAGTAATTATTTGGTCAACTTAAAGACTCCATTTATATGTAAACAAATTTCTTTTCAAAATTACTTCATATTTCACATAAGATTACTTTAACACAGTGGATTCATATATTTTCAAATATTCAAATATTTATTTTTGTTCCTTTATGCCAAGTTCAGAAAGCCATTTTGCAAAAGGAGTACAGGCTTGACATCTGCATAAAAATATGACCGAGAACAAGAACACGGAACACACAACTGTTTTTGAATATTTTCCCATATAGAAACCACATCCTTAACCTGATATCTGCCTCAAAGTTTTAATAAAGAGTAACTTATTAATGCTTAAAAATCTGACCAACGATTTTCTACTTAGCCTCAACTAAAGTTAGAGAATTAGTTCTGGTGCCATATTTAAAATGAGTTTATTAGAGAATATACAGCAATTATCTAAATATAGCACTTATATTTTGCAACTATTAAAAAAATATAGGCACTTTAAAAATTAAAATCTCAGTATTTGCTATTAACTTAGGAAAGCGCAGATGTCAGCCCAACTGTAATAGCTGGGTTGACTGAGGAGAGAAGCAAGGAATTCGCACACTGAAGCCACTCTACAACAGCATAATAAAAACAGAAAGTAACTAAGTCCCCTAGGTGAAGCAGACTTCCCTACCAAAAAGCCTCTACTTAAAAGAGACATGAGGTCCAATCCTCTGCTCAGCTTATTTTGCAATGCTAATAGAGAAGTGCAATTTAGGGAAATTCTGAGAACTTGACCTGATCTGCACTAAGGGGCCAATGCAGTTCCCTGCAGTCCCTGGCAAGAAGGCACAACCCACTTGGTTGCTAGATCAGAGTCTGCACTGATGCAACAATGGAATTTAATTTGAGATTAAATAATATAGATTCAAGGAAGGAAAGGTTCAGGGATGAAGCATAAGCCTTGCAATGATGAAGTCCCAAATTCTAATCCCTACTGCAATTCTCTTGGTGACCTTGGGCAAATCACAACAGTGACCTACAAATAACTTATTAAAATGGCATTGTGCTTTTTTTTTCTTCTCCTTTATGATAATGGAAGAGTTGTTTTGCTTCATAAAAATCAGTGTTAAATCCAGGGGCGTCGCTGGCACTGGGCACACAGGGCAAATGCCCTGAATCCCGGCGCCAGTGCCCCGGGTCTGGCAGGGCCCACCTCTCCCGGTCTTTGGCCCCATTGGGGCTCAGCCGCCTGCGGCCGTGACAGCCCCATCCCCAGTAGGGGATCCAGGGCCCGGCCGCCTGTGGCAGCCTCGTCCTCAGCAGGGGATCCGGGGCTCAGCTGTCCGTGGCGGCCCTGTCTCCGGCTGGGGATCTGGGGCTCACCGCCCGCGGCCACAGCGGCCCCATCTCCGGCCTAGGATCTGGGGCTCAGCTGCCTGCAGCCACGGAGGCCGCTCCTGTCCCTGTCCCCAGGTGGGGATCCAGGACTCAGTTGCTCGCAGCTGCTCCCGGCCCCATCCCCGGCCAGGGGCATGGCCTAGGCCAGTGCCCCGGGTGCTTTCCCGGGGAAGCGACGCCCCTTGTTAAATCTCATCTTCTTTAGTGCTGGTGAAGTATCTCTTAGGATTCTCCACCTATGTATATCACGAACTCTCATACTTTCATTGAAGAAAAGATAGTTCTGAATCTTTAATAAAAACATCCTTTATTCAAAATATCTGATGGTTGGAATTAAATGGCTATAAAACCGAAGAACTAAAAGCAATGATTCAAAATTCCTTCCCTTCTAGTTGTTAAGCTTTCTGCCTCTTGGGTGTTGTGATACCTTACTTTTACTGGTTCCCTCCTCACTAAGTCTTTCAGTGTAAGCAAGATCTGTGTCTAAGGTAGAAAGAAGCAGACAAAAAAAAATTCAGGCTTTTTTAAAGTTTTTATATGGTAAAGCATCAAAAAGATGCAAACTTTTCTCTTTTGCAAAACACCTCTGACTTCCATCTCTGAGCTTCTTCATCTAGGAGTCACATGCCTGTCACAGGAAGGCAGTGAAGATAAATGTTTGTAAAATGCTTTGAACTTGGAAGTGTAAGTAATAAGAAAACTATAATGCTTACCAACTAATTTATACCACTATCCTTTTGCAAAATTACCAGGGCATTCTGCAAGTTTCTTTTAATCTGTCCAATATATAAACATGAATGATTCTCTTATACATTTTACAAAGAATTTAACTTAATATTAAGCATTAATATTAGGCATTAAAGGCCTAAATAGCAAAATAGGTGATGGGCTGGGAGATGGCCATTAGTCACTTTTCCAGATCCCCAATTAAGGGACTGCCAAGGGCCAAACTGACCGATATAATTTCAAACAGTTTAAGACTGTAATAAATTACCTCAACTGTAGCAGCCCGATAGGAGTCACTCCACCAGACAAAGCCGAGTTTTCTACCCAGCCAGTTCTACCCATTCCTAGTGTAGCAAGTGGCCAGCAGCTGACTTCGCACCATCTGCTATGGGGCAAGAGTAGCCTCCTGTGGTGGCTTTGTGCTCTTTTGTGCCACTAGAACACGTTGAGAATTTATCTCCTATTGTATGTTTACTTTTGTCAAATCTAAGAATATGCCACATGTGCAATCTGAAACAATGTTATCATTAAAATCATCGCACAATTTTAGAAGTGCTTTAGGGATAAAATTCCATGATTGCGCGGGGGTTTTTTAAAACACACAATTTGGAATAAACATGTAACCCATGACTTCATCGATGAAGCATTCTTGTTCTAATTTTCAATGAAAATCTCTATGAAGAATCATAATGTCCTTGTGGTTTTCAGTATTCTTGGGCTATGCATTTTGCAATTGTACCCAGCTGGATATTTGAAGTTCCTTCATATATTGTCCCTGAAACAAACCAAAGAAAATAAACATATTAACTGAACTAAGCATATTAATGGTATTTAAATCCTTGTTTTAAAGATCAAAGTTCTAAAGTCCTCTAAAATTATAAAGCAAAGATTCAGTATACAACAACCCAAAACAGAGCAATAAATTCACACAAAATACAACAATATTTTACTGTTAACTATAAAGAAGCAAACTTTCTTGCTGTTATACAATATCAACAATTGGTATCTTTCTGAGGGTAAGAAATTTTCCTGAACAGCAATTCCCATATGTCAAATAAAATATTAAAGTATTTGCAGTTGACATCAGCCATTAAAACCAGAAGTCAGATTAAAATTATCAAAACTATCTAAATGATTTAGTACGGAATGTAACTATTTTTTTTTAAGTACCTCCGGTTCATTTGAATTGAAATTTGGATTGAACAGTAATAGTCACATTAAAAAAGTACACACAAACACCTTTTTTTTTTAAACACTGAATTAAATATGGCAGACAAAGCGACTCTCATAAGCAGATACTTATGTTCCTAATCAGCATCATAGCTAAATCCCACTTTGTAAGATGCTTAGAAGACAGTAGCTATGTAATTGAAGCAACCTTGAAACAACATCAAAGCCAAGTCTACATTATATGTTCGTAAGAAATTGCTGCTTACCAATTTTGCAGTCTCGGTAGTATTTTTCAATTGGATAATCTTTTGTGAATCCAACTCCACCCATCCATTCAACGCATTTACTAGTTGTCAGTGTTGCAACCTAAAGAAAAATGAGATTCACAATTAGCATCCTAGGAAACACCTTTGCCAAGAAGTCAGTCAATTTCATTTGTTCCATCTAACTTCAGAAAAAGCAGACCAATAATTAAAACAGCAAAAGGAGGGAGAAAGAAAGACCAGAGAGTTTAGGCACCTATCATTTGCAAACCTTATAAGAACGGTGTTTCTGCATCAATTTAAAGTTCAGTCCCATTTCACCCACTTGATGTCCTCAGGAAATCAGAATGGTTACTTGCAATAAGAAAGAGACTAACCAGTATTTTGGCTACCACTGCAAGTGAAAAGGAAGCAATTCTACCCATAGACATTTTTTAATATTGTATGCTGGACTATCATTATGACGGGCTGAAGCATTCTTAACCACAGATAAATTGCCCCATCCCTCATGGCACCAATAAATCCTGCAGTGATGGAGTCTTCCCAGGCATTGTCTTGTGGGTGAAGGCTAGTATTTGAAGTTTTAATAAGCAGCTAACAATACCACACTTATTTTCTTTAATTCTGCTGTTGTATTTAATTTAAGGAGGTTATATTGTGTGTGCCTCAGCCATTCTACTTTCAGCCCATCTGAACACCAAAAACAAGAGAAAAACTATGTTCAATTTATAAACCAAAGTTATTAAAAACATATTTACCAAAATAAGATGTTTTAAAACCAACAGCAAGTGAACTTAGAGCACTGAATAAAGGCAATTTTGGTTACCTCTGCAGCATAATACTTGGCCATGCTTGCCTCTTTTATGAATGATCTTCCAGTTTTTACAAGTCGGGCTGCATTATAGGTCAGCAATCTTGCAGCCTGCAGCTGTGTGGCTACTTGAGCTATCTGATGCTGCATTCCCTGTAATAAGCAGGCCTGACATTAGATAAAACTTGCAACACATTTAATATTCTTAAAATTATTGCCCACTTTCAATATGCTGCAAAATGTGTATTGCTTTTCCAAGGTTTAAAAAAATCTACATTGTGAAATAAAATATGAATCCACATGGATGAGTAAAATGTCTCACCATCACCCTTCTGCACTCAAGGGCTATGTCGACACTGCCAAGCTTAGTTTGGACTTCCTTAGTCCGAACTAAACAGTTCCAACGTAGATCAAACTAACCCTGGTTAGTTTGAACTAACTGTGCATCTGTCAAATTAGTTTGAAGTAGGACGCACGGGTAGTTCAGACTAATTGCTTAGTGCAAACCTTTTTAGATTGAACTAAGCCACAGCCTGAGTCTACATCGTGCCTAGTTCAAACTAAAGTTTGAACTAAGCAATCAGTCCAGACTAACTAGTATGGATTAGGCTTTGCCTAGTTTAAACTAAGAAATTTCTTAGCTTGAACTAGGCAAAGCCTAGGCTAAACTAGTCTGGATTAAGCCTGCTTAGTTCGGGCTAATTTGCCAGTGTATACATAGCCGAAGAGGTGATGAGATTGTCTGGGCCAGCAAGAGAAAAAATTCTGGGCCCCTTGAAGAAACACAGTCCCTTTTTTCTTCCCCTCCTCCTAGATAACCAGCTTCACAGATTTGAAAAGAGAAGAGCACATTGACTGATAGGTTGGATGGAAGGTTGGACTGATTGATAAGTTTTCTCTTGCCCAGGCCCCATTCTGCATCCAGAGCAAATCTTCCTTCTCCTCATACTCAGAGTAGAACTGGATTCTAGGGCACTGCTGTGGGCACCACAAAAAGAATTTTTGGGACTGGGAATGAATATTTCTCTTCCCTCATCATTGACTTAAGTGCCTTTCCCACAGGCCAACTTTCCTCACAGCAACTCAGGGACTCAATGAGCACATTCGGTGGTAAAATTTGTTACAACTTATCAAATCAAATCAAATCATAGGGCTGGAAGGGACCTCATGAGATCATCGAGTCCAACCCCCTGGGAATTGAACCCAGGACCTTCTGCATGTTAAGCAGAGCTGAAGTCTAAACATTAAGATGCATGAAAGTCAGTGCCTAGTATTCAGTGAGGATATTGATATAACTGTCATCACAGAACCTTGGTGGACCAACGACGAATCAATGGGACACAGTAATACTAGGCTATAAAATACAGAGGAATACAGTGGGCTGCACTGGTGGGAAACTGGCCCTGTATGTGCAAGAGAGCATAGAAACATATATAATCTAAATGAACTTATAGGATCTCTATGTATAGAAAGTCTATTCTTTAAACGTTAGAGAGTACAGCAGTTGGTTGCCACTACATAAATCCATAGTATGCCCATTCCTTGAATACTGCATGGTGTTCTGCTTGCCCTATCTCTAAAGGACATATTTAAAAGAACTGAAAAATGCAGAAGGCTACAAAAATGATTAGGGTATGGAACAGCTTCCATATAAGGAGAAATTAAAAAGACACACTATTCAGGTTAGAAAAGACATAACAGAGGTCTAGTAAATCATGAATCGTCTAGAGAAAGTGAATAGAGAAGTATTATTAACACCTTCACATAATAAAAGAACTAGGAGCCACCCAAAGAAACAAATAGGCATCGGGTTTAAAACAAACATAAGGAAGTACTTCTTAACACAATGGATAAGATGAATTTTATAGTGGAAAGTGCAAGGTCATGCATTTAGGGCCTAATTAATAAGAATTTTTCCTATAAGCTGGGGATGCATTAGTTGGAAGTGACAGAGGAGGAGATGGATCTGGGTGTACTGGTTGATCACAGGATGACTATTAGCCACCAATGTGACGTAGTCATGAAAAAGTTAGTGCAGTCCTAGGATGCACTGGATGAAGTATTTCCAGCAGAGACAGGGATGTGTTAGTACTACTATTACAAGGTGCTGCACAGACCTCATCTGGAATAGTGTGTGTGGTTCTGGTTCCCCATGTTCAAGAAAGATGAATTCAAATTGGAACAGGTACGGAGACTGGCAACTGGGATGATCCATGGAATGGAAAACCTGCCTTCTGAGAAGGGACTCAAAGAACTTGGTTTCTTTTGCCTAACAAAAAGGTTGAGAGGAAGATATGATCGCTCACTACAAATACATCAGAGGAAGAGAAATACTAAGGAGGGAGAGAAATTACTTAAGGTCAGCACCAATGGGGACACAAGAACGAATGGACACAAACTGGCCATCAGGAAGTGGACTTGACATTAGGCACAGGTTTCTAACCATCAGAGGAGTGGAGCTCTGCAACAGCCTTCCAGGGGGAGCTGTGGGGACCAAAAACCCAGCTGGTTTCAAAACAGAGCTTAATAAATTTATGAAGGAGATAGTATGATAGGACAACCAAGTCAGGAAGTAGCTGATCTTTGACTACTGGTGGGAGATACGCCAAAGGCGTAAGATGGGACATTTGATGGGGTGGGTTCCGAGCTGTTACCGAAAATTCTTTTTTTGGGTGTCTGGCTAGTAAGTCCTCTCCACATACTCAGGATTTAACTTATTGGCATATTTGAGATCAGGAAGGAATTTCCCCCAGGGCAGACTGGCAAAAGCTCTGGGGTTGTTTTTGTTAGGAGTGGGAGGGTGAGGTTCTGTGGCCTCATTGGTCCCTTCTGACTTTAGAGTCTATGAAAGACAGAGAGAGGCAATACTGTGTGTAATAGGGCAGAAGGGAGTACAAGGATAGAGAGTAACAGGGAAAGCAAGGTCCCTCCTACACTGCCACCAAAATGTGGCAGAAGTCGACAGGAGTTATGCAAGCTACAGGGAGTAATTTGCATAACTCCTGCTAACTTCATAACTTCCCTTCTATGCACTGTCTCCACTGTGCTGCACCAACTGCAAATGTGAGCATTTTTTCCCTACTTCATTTAAAAACATAACCTGAGTAAAAATTGAGACGAATACAATTTACTGTAATGATCAAAGGTAAACCAGCTCATGTGTACACATTTGGGTGACCAGATAACAAGTGTGGAAAATCAGGACCTGGGGGCAGGAGGTAATAGGCACCAATATAGAAAAAAAGCCTCATATATTGGGACTGTCCCTATAATATTAGCATATCTGGTCACCACAGGCCTATAAATTGTTCTTTTTATATTTCAAACTTTAACTAACATGAAATAGATGCACAAACAGATACCCATTAGATCCGCAGATGACAGATACCAAATTAAGGTTTATCTGAATTTTTTTTTTTTTTTTTTAAATTTGCCATTCACGGACATTGAGAAGGGGTGACATTAAACAACACTATTAAATCAGATTATTTGTTCCTGACATTTTCTATTATGATTACTACTACTACTTCAAGCAGACAGCTTTTAATGTATATACAGATGAGTACCTGAAAATCAAATACACTTTTCCCAAACTGGACTCTTTCCTTTACATATGGAATAGTGTGGTCAAAACATCCCTGTGCCAATCCCAACATCTGTGAACGAACAGAAAAGCAAAGATTACACTGAGTAAACAATTTGTACATTTAATGTACCCAACGGAGGTAATAATCGCAGCAATTCTTTTTCTGGGCAGATGGTGTGCCTTTTTAATTTTTTGGCATTCAAGGAGATGAGCTTAGTTTCTCACTCTAAAAGCAAATATGCTGTGTGTAGCACCAGGAATTATGAAACCAAAGATGATATAAATACAAAATGTTATAAAACCATTCTAATCAGAACTTTAGTCAAGATTTTACTACTGTCAGAGTTCCTGTCCAGGTGAGTCATAGTAAAGAATGTGCTTGAAGAAAAAGTTTATTACATAATCATCTGGATCTACAGGGAAGCTCTGTAAATCAAGGTGAAACATTAGCAAAAATGATGTAGTGAACTTTTCTGTAAAATTCAGAGGGTCATAAAGGATGACTCAAGTAATCTTTTCTAACCTTAGTACATAATTCTGTGAAAAAACTTAATTGCTTTATACAGAAAAATCACCATATACCAAACAGTGAATAAATATAGACACCACCTATAGAAACCCAATTACAACCAAATTATTCAGTTATGAAGGTGAGAGATGATCAGAGCCAAAAGTTAGTGTAATTTATTCAAAGAACTGGTTACCAAGGTGGCAGCAGCACAAGCTTCCCCACAATGTTTGGGAAGACCACCTTTAAGTGGACTCTGGCAACTACCAAAAGGGCATCCTGTTTTGATATGAATATCTGCCTATTAGGAATTGGAATAACAGTGACGATTCACTTCATATAGGCCATCAAAGAGGCATCAGAGAGCAAAACTTTGAATTATCATCCATCTAGCTGGCCTTGATGAAAATTAGTGACCTGGAAATTTAGAGCATTACTACCCAAATCTATGCTGTCTCAAATATGTAACATATTAGGTAAACCCATTTAAACATTTACTCATATCCAGTCACTCAGAACTGAATGTCATCAGAAACGAGTACAAATTTTTCTTTAACATCACCTCTGATTGCTGTTGAACAAGAACCAACAATGTGACAAAGTTTCAAAAAAAAGATTTAAGCAAGCCAATATCCTGGGATGTATTAACAGGAGTGTTTTACAAAAGCCATGGAAGATAATTCTTCTGCTTTGCTCAGTACCAGCAAGGCCTCAACTGGACTGTGTCCAGTTTTGGGTACCTTATTTCAAGAAGGATAAGAACAGTCCAGAGAAGAAAACCAAAAATGATTAGGGCTACCAAGTGATTAAAAAAATAATTGCCATTAACTGCAAGATTAAAAAAAATAGTCAGGATTAATCACAGTTTAATCGCAATAACAATAACAGAATACCAATTTAAATTCAGCATAGAAGCATGTCCTCTGGAACAGTGGTTGAAATATGAAGGAATGTATGAATTTTTAGTGTATCTGGCACATAAATAACTTGCAATCCTAGCTACAACAATGTCATGTGAACACCTCCTCTCACTTTCAGATGACATTGTAAACAAGAAGCTCCTTTCTGCATAATTGTAATCCAACTTGTTTGTCTTGATTGACTGAACAAGAAGTAGGGCTGAGTGGATGTGTAACTTCTGAAGTTTTACATTGCTTTGTTTTTGACCACAATTATGCAAAACAATTCTACATTTCTTAGTTGCACCTTCACAGTAAAGATTTCACTACAGTACTTGCTCAAGGTGAACTGAAAAATTCTATTTCTTTTATCTTTTTACAGTGCAAATATTTGTAATACAAATAATAAGATAAAGTGAGTACCGTACCCTTTGTATTCTGTGTTGTAAATGAAACTAATATTTGAAAACATCAAAAAAAATCCAAAAGGATTTATAATACATTTCAAGTTGGTATTCTATTATTAACAGTGCAATTAAACCTGCAATTAATTTCAGCTTTTTAAAAACCTAGTTAGTTTATTTTGCACTAATAGCTTGAGTTAACTGAGATTAACCGACAGTCTTAAAATTGATAAGAAGTTTAGAAAACCTGACCTATTAGGAAACTTTTTAAAAAAAGGAACTACATCTTGAGAAAAGACAACTGTGGGGAGAGGGGGCCAGGGGGAAACAGAGAAGTCTTCAAATATGTTAATGGCTTTTATAAACATGATGGTGACCAACTGTGTGTTAATTTACAGACACTAAAGAAGACAGGTCCTTGCGTAGCCAATTTGTTATTCTTTAGGAATCTGGGATAGCCAATATAGATCGATTTGGAAGGCAAGTGTTCTTAGTCCCAATTGACTACAGGTATGTTAATTAGATAGGACTGCCTCCCCACAAATGAGCAGTCAAGGATTACTCAGATCGAGATTTTGAGATAGTAATTAAAAAAACTAACCACATGCACCAAGTGATGGGGAAGAATACAAATGAATATAATGTGGAATAAATGGTAAAGATACATCAATACATTTCTATTTTAACTACAAACAGTGTTGCTGCTAAGATTTCCTTATCTTTAAGATACAATTGCAAAAGTTATACTCACACTCGAAGTGAAGATAAGTCGAAGTACTGAGCTAACAATTCTAAACTAATCAGCTAAAATAAAATAAAGAAACCTAGCTGAAATAAGTCAGGTAGAGCGTTGTGCCATTTCCTCTTGCGTTGTTCAAGTTCATCAGCCGGAAAATGGAAGCTTCAACCCCTCTACAAATTTGGGGGCTTTAAATACCCTTTTGCACAATACTCCTTCAATAATAAACTGCATTATCTCATTCTTCCTGACCCAAATATGGGTATTTTTCAGAAACTTCTAGGAGCGCCTTCAGATTACTGGTTCAGGGGTCTTCTGACGTCTATCTTCTGGCCTATTTTTCCATTTCCTTGTATATCAACTTTGCGGGTTTGTGGTGGGTTTGCAGAGATACTTTTTAACCTATTTGTCTGCAGAACATAGTCAAAACCCAACTTGCCAAATTCTGCACAGCCTATGCTCACCTTTCACCTAGTTAGCCTTTCTTCTATTGCATAGATAGATGCAAACTTTTGGTTTACAAAGCTTGCATGATCTCATCCTATTGCATAACAAACTTACTTACAGATTTCTGCAAAACTAAGTCACATTCTTTGCAAAGATCTGTAGGATGCATGCGTTTCAGCTTATGAAAAGAACTAGTACCAAGCTCCTTACCTACAAAAAGTGAAATACTACAAAACCATAGTTTCTTAAACTTACATAAAGAAAAATATATTTGTATAAAATAGAGAATAATATAAGCATGCAAGGTCAATATAAGTATAGCCAAAGGCTACACTTGACTGTGAGCCATGTATCCCAATGAGAAAAGACAAGGGTGGGGAAGTAATAAGGAAACAGGGAGAATTGTTTTTATTTTTCAAACATCAGTGCAATGGGAGGGGGAAATGATTATACTCACAGGGAAGAGCTATACTGGAGAGATTACAATGGTATGGTATCCTGAATTCCCTAGATACTTCCTCCAGCCACTGGAACTGAAACATTTACCCTCTAAAACAAATGAGAACTATTTACCCTCTATTCACTCAACATTTTGGAGAAGCACAGTATAAAATAAAGTGTAGAGGAAAATACAGTTGTAGTACACTCTTAATTAGGTACACTATATGCTACTAGATTCCACTGTACTACTGTATGGTTAAAGTAGTACAAATTATATACACTAGCACACGGAACTCCACATAACCACTTTATATTATATATACACATTTATAGCTGTTTTCATAGCTATAATCACTTTCTTATAAGACATTCATTACCTTCCAAACTATTACTGCTGCAAAACTAAACTCAATACTGCAGGGTTTTTAGAACTGCTGCTCTTGTTCATTCAGACACATCTCTCTTCATTTGATGGTCCCAAAAAAGTATTAGTTAAGATATAACAAATACCGGACCTTAACTTTTAAATAGGTTGCAAGAGTAACTTGCAATAATTAGATTAAGACCTTGATAATACACTTTACTGCCAAAAAAGCTATGCTATTTGTATCTCTGTAACCACAGGAGACAATGCTCTAGATTCTTCTTTAAGGCCACACCTACAGAAGCTGAATCACAAATAATCTTAAAAATGGACAATGGAAAAGCCAACTCCATCTAGCATCATGCTACACTTCCACATGGAAAGCATGCATTTAGAAATGACCGTTACTCTTGGTCTGTCCATTAGCAGTTAGAAAAGAAATAAGGAAGAATGCCAGTCTCCAAAAAGATAAAGATAGACATTACCTTTACTTGCATAACAAAAACTGTATTTTTTTGTATTAATTATATTTCCCTTTAAATACATAGATCGAACTATTAAAAAAGCCACAAAACCTTATCAGCCTTTATAGGGCTAAACTGTTCCCACTGAAATCATAGTTTCAGACTCATAACAAAATAATATATACTTTAAATAACCCAGAAACTCAGGTGGCATTTTGGTTTAAGATGCCCCAACATACATTTTTTCAAATACAATGCCACACACTTGGCAGACTACAATTACAACTCATCTATTTTGTTCTGGGACCTTTTTATAACTAAAATAAAAAGCTAGTATCAAATGTCATTTACCAAGCATGCAATCAATTTATTAAGTTCTAAATATTACATTTTATTCTTAGAGCATTAATATCATCTGCAGTATTTGTCAAATAGCTTTTTTTTTTTTTTAAAGTAGTAAAATTAATTCACATGATGGAAGACATGTACTATTGTGGTAACCATGTCTGCCACAGGATATTAGAGAGCCAAGGACAGTGAGGTATTTAATCTTTTATTGGATCAACTTCTGCTGGTGAGAGAGGACTTGGTCTACATTACAGAGTTAAGTCGATGAAGATGACATTTTAGAAATATTTGAAAGTTAATTAGAGATCAACTGCTGTTTGATGTTCTCAAAATAAACTACTACAATGGAAACAGAACTCTGCATGATTAAAAAGCAATATTATGTACAATATATTATGTACAATAATCAGCATAATATATAATTCTATACCAAATATTTTCATCTTGCATAAAGCAATAGTGACATCTAGTGGCAACAGATTCTTTCCATAAAGTACTTCTTAATTCTCCCTTTACTACATTTTTTTAAACAGTAGTTTAAAGGTTTTAGTCCAAATTCAAACTAGAGAACTATCACATTAAATAATGTTACCCACCTGTGCAGCAATACCTATTCTGCCCACATTTAGCATTCCAATTGCATACTTATAGCCTTGTCCAAGCTGTCCCAGGATATTGGTTTCAGGAACCTGAAGAATAAAACCATTCAATTACTCCTCCTTTTCTATTCTGTAACTGCTAGTACTGTTCACAGATGAATCACTGTACATGTTTTATTTAACAAGCCTCATAACTGAAGGCAGCGATATAAAATGGGCACCTGAGTTCCATAATACGTTTGCAGAATCCTCCCTAATACACATGATAAGAAGAATGACAGAAAATTATTCAGAATTGGACCGTTAATGAAAAATTGTATCACTGAGGTGCCAAGTGAGTAATTCAATCCCTTAAGTCCTGATTTTCAGGGATGCTGGGCAGCCACAATTGCTCCCAAAATTTCAGCATCTGTGAAAAGCAAGCCCTTTATAAAGTCTTTAATTCTAGTCCCATATCATACTTAAGACATACACAAATTACACATAACCATGTTACTAGACTTCTGCCAAAAGCTCTAAAATACTTACTGTACCTTAACATTTTCAAATGTTACAGGGCATGTAGATGTTGCTCTGATTCCCAGTTTATCTTCCTTTTTCCCTACATGTAGGCCCTCTGTGTCACGATCTACTATGAAGCATGTAATCCCCTTGTATCCCTGAGTGACAAATAAAAAACAAAGAACTGGCTTTTACGATAAAACCAAATGGTCTTTGAATACTTGATTTCTAAAATGCAATATAAATCTGTTCATTGCTATATTGATATACAAAAGTGGAACTGTCATCTATTTTATTTTTCCTAGCTATATCTTTAGCAATTACAGTAATTTAACAAAGGCCAAGTCATCCCTTTCTGTAGGAAAAAAAGCATATACGAAACAGTCTGAGTGGCTCTTTTGGTCACAGTAACCATATGATGAAGAGGGAAAGCTTCACAAAAGGGGAAAGGAGATAGGGACACTAATGCCTACAGAGGATGGGAAGCAGTCAGAAATTCTGGCTCAGTCCCTGCAGACCTCATGCAAATGAAGTTCCTCCTGTGTGCTATTTTGAGCTAACTTCACCCTCAACAGCAACAAATCCCATTTTTGCACTGTGCTCCCTTTAGCTCTTCAGTTAATGCTGCCAACTCCCACTCTGCAAGGTGAGTCAACATTGCTCTCTTCAGGGGTAGTCAGTGTTCTGGGGGCACCATGTGCTTCCTCAACCCCCTCCCCTCCTGCCCCACAGCTAAGACCACTTATGGCTCTCTTAAGCATCACACTATCTTCTTATGGAAGTTCATGGTCTTTCCGACAAAACCATTCTGCTCAGAATGGCTATTTCCTTCATGTCACCCCCTTTTGGCAGACACAACCAAGTGTCAACAAAGCCCCCAAAGGCTTGATCCTTTGAAATATCAATTTCCATTGATATCAGGTGAAGTTTAGCATCTTCACGAGCCCTGAAAGCATGACATTCATGTGGTGAGGCTGCAAGCAGCTACCGTATGCATCACAGGGGGGATGTCCGAGGCATTACACACTCATTCTCTTGCCCATTTGCACATGAATTTTTCTCCTTCAATGTTGTAAAACAGAGAAGAGCATCTAGTCTAATATTAAACATGAAGTCTGAGTTAACCATTATCAAAAAATATGGTTATTTTTTACTTCTCTATGTGAATTTTAAAATAAGTTACTCAAAGGTTTCCTTCACAGAAATACGATAAAGAGTAACTAGTGTCCACTGTCTCAGAATGTTTATTTAATACTAATCCCAATGATTAAAACTTAATATTCCGCAAGCCATAAAAAGAGAGGGTCTCGAGTATTTAAGTGTTCATTTGTAAACAGTGTTCCTTCGACACCATTGGAAGATACTTTCTTCTGTTTCTAAGAAGTTATTTTCTATTTTGCATTAATATTCAATCCCTGGGACCAGTAATTTACTTACTTCTTTTTCATACTGATAAATTCTATTACAAAATCTCTCAAGTGTTAAATTATATAATTGTTCAATTTATTATTTATATTAGCACTTCTGGTATGTTATGTCTTTTCTAAATCTGGTTAAACATTTATTTCCTAACACAGCAGTTACCTTAAATACTTGAATCCAACA
This sequence comes from Podocnemis expansa, assembly GCA_007922195.1. Lineage (NCBI taxonomy): Eukaryota > Metazoa > Chordata > Testudines > Podocnemididae > Podocnemis > Podocnemis expansa. Next base: position 160,944 of record ML681981.1, on the reverse strand, counting down.
TAATCAGCGTTTTCTAGAAAACAAAAAAGTTTATGTCTTTTTATAGATGTAGTATAACACAGTGGTTCCCAACCTGGGGTCTGGAACCCCCAGGGTCCTTGGAGTCTCTCCCTACCAGGGACAGAATCCAGCTGCAGCCCCGATGCTCCCCACCAGGGCTGCCTCTCCCCAGCCGTGGCCACATCCCAGTGGGGGATGGGGCTGTGGCAGCTCCCCGGTAGGGGTCAGGGCAGGGGGCCATACCCGCCACGGCTTGGCTCCCCAGTAGCACAGGCGCCGCTTTCTGGCTGTCCCAGTGGCACCACCAGAGTGGCACGGGCCAGAGTCTGCCTGCATGGGCCATCTTACATAATCAGCCGATGGGGCTGCAAAGATTTTTTTCGTTAAAAAGAGGTCCCCAGCCTAAAAAAGGTTGGGAACCACTGGTATAACATCTAAAGCATCTAGGTAAGAGGCAAGACTTATTACAGGTGGACATGGTAGCAATGCCAATAATTAAGGTTTTCTGACACATCTTATTAGAAGACCCTCTTTTCAGTTGCTTTGTCAAACTAACTGCTGAGGCTAAAATTTTCATGCTGGCTATCATGATCATTTTTGGCAGGTTTCGGAAGAGGAAGAGAAATTTCAGAAAAGTTTCAACCATTTCAGAGAACAACATTAGGGAAAATACATATTCCTCATGGTAAAATACTTCTTAGCACCACTTCACTGAGAAGCTGTACAGCTACCAAACTTTGGTGTAGGGATTTCAAATCCAAAATGGAGGCAACTTTTCCTATACCCATGAAAAACTGCCCAAATTATAAGCCTTTGAAAGCTCACGTGTTCAGTATGGATTTGTTAGTTTGGCACCTAAATTCTCCAAAGATTCCATCCACTGAGGATGCTCCACTCCCAGATTGTACCTGCTTCTCCCATCTGCCAGGATCTGCTGTGACAGAGGACACAGGGAAGAAGAGAAGGAAAAACATCTTTAGTGTGCTCTCGGTGTTTCCCTTCTGATGCCTAGGCAGTGCGAAGAAGGTGGTGGAATCAGTATGGTTGGACTGCAACAGAATGAGTAATCAGGTTGAGGAGGAGATTGGAACTGAAAGATACTGAGTCCATCTGGCACAGAGACTGGGATGCAATAAGACCCTGGACAAACTGGAACAAAGAGGCGTTGTAGGCAGTGAGATGGCAAGGAGACTAGCTGGGACAAGGAGCCTGGGAGGGACTGTGGAGACTGGAAGGTGGAAGAAAAACAAGGACTTGGATTTGGCCTCCTTGACCATGGAGTCCTGTTTCAGGACAGAGGACTGATAGGCAGAGATGGCCTTCATCTATCTGTCCAGGAAGGGGAAGAGCATATTTGGGCACAGACTGGCTGACCTAGTGAGGAGGGCTTTAAACTAGGTTCAATGGGGGAAGGAGACCAAAGCCCACAGGTAAGTGACAACGCGAATATGCGAGAAGAGTGGGGGAGGAGAACTCCAAGAAAAAAATGCAAGGAGGTTTATGTAATAGAATTGGAAATCAACATGACAAAGTAGGGCAATTGGCCGGGTATCTTAGGTGCCTATATACTAATGCAAGGAGCCTGGGAAATAAGCAAGAAGAATTGGTAATACTAGCGCAGACAAGGAGCTATGATATCATAGGAATAACGGAGACATGGTGGGATAGTCTGCACGATTGGAGCTCTGCCATAGATGGGTATAAACTGTTCAGGAAAGACAGGCAGGGAAGAAGAGGGGGAAGACTAGCACTATATGTAAAAGAGCTGTATGACTGCTCAGAGCTCCATTATGGAAGTGGAAGCATGCCAGTAGAAAGTCTGTGGGTTCCATTGAGAGGGGCAAACAACAAGGGGGATGTTGTGGTGGGTGTCTGCTATAGACCACCAGACCAGAAGCAGGAGGTGGATGAGGTGTTCTATGGACAACCAGCGGAAGCTTCTAGATCACAGGCCCTGGTGCTCATGGGGGACTTCAATTACCCCGACATCTGCTGGGAGGCCAATATAGCAGTGCATGGGCAATCCAGGAAATTTTTAGAGGGTGTTGGGGACAACTTCCTAGTACAAATGCTAGAGCAACCAACTAGGGACCTTGCACCGCTCGACCTACTGCTCACAAACAGGGAAGAATTGATCAGGGAGGTAGAGGTAAATGGCAAGCTAGGCAGTAGTGACCATGACATGGTTGAGTTCAGGATCCTGATTAAAGGAAGGAAGGAAAGAAGCAAAACACGAACCCTGGACTTTAAAAAAGCAGATTTTGGCTCCCTCAGGGAGCTGATGGGAAGGATCCCTTGGGACGCCAATCTGAAGGGGAAAGGAGTCCAAGAGAGTTGGTTATATTTTAAAGAAACCCTGCTAAGGGCACAGGAAGTTGCCATTCCAATTAGGAGAAAGAACAAACATGTGAGGCAGCCAGAATGGCTTAGCAGAGAACTCTGCTCTGAGCTTAAACATAAAAAGGAAGCTTACAAGAAGTGGAAGCTTGGTCAGATGACCAAGGAAGCATATAAAAATATTGCTAGGGACTGCAGGGATAAAATCAGAAAGGCGAAAGGACAAATGGAGTTGCGACTAGCGAGGGATGTAAAGGATAACAAGAAGGGGTTCTACAAATATGTTAATAACAAGAAGAGGATCAGGAATGGTGTAGGTCCCTTGCTGAATATGGCAGGCATCCTAGTGACAGAGGATGAGGAAAAAACTGAAGTGCTCAATGCATTTTTTGCTTTGGTTTTCACAGGCAAGGGCAGCTCCCAGCCCACCACCATGGGTGTGGCAGATGGGAGAGAAGACAGGCCCTTGGTGACTGAAGGTCAGGTTAGGGACTTCTTAAAGAAGCTGGATGTGCCCAAGTCCATGGGGCCGGACGAACTGCATCCAAGAGTGCTAAGGGAATTGGCCGATGAGACAGCAGCACCGCTGGCCATTATCTTTCAAAACTCATGGAGAACGGGGGAGGTGCCAGAGGACTGGAAAAAAGCAAATGTAGTGCCTATTTTCAAGAAAGGGAAAAAGGAGGATCCGGGGAATTACAGACCCGTCAGCCTCACCTCAATCCCTGGAAAAATTATGGAGCAGATTCTCAAAGAACCCATCCTCAAACACTCAGAGGAAAATAAAGTGATCAGGAACAGTCAGCATGGATTTACCAAGGGTAAATCATGCCTGACCAATTTCATCTCCTTCTATGATCAGATGACTGGTTTTCTGGATGCAGGAAGAACTGTTGTTGTGATATACCTTGATTTTAGCAAGGCTTTTGATACAGTTTCCCACAGCATTCTCATTGGCAAATTAAGGAAGTATGGGTTGGATAGGTGGACTATAAGGTGGATAGAAACCTGGCTAGATCAACAGTTTCAGCATGTAGGAATCAATGGTTCCATGTCTAGCTGGCAACCAGTAACAAGTGGTGTGCCCCAGGGGTCGGTCCTGGGGCCGGTTCTGTTCAACATTTTCATCAATGATCTGGATGATGGAATAGACTGCATTCTCAGTAAGTTTGCGGATGACACCAAGCTGTGGGGAACAGTAGACACGTTGGAGGGCAAGGACAGGATTCAGGGAGACCTAGATAAATTGGAACAGTGGGCCAATTGAAGTCTTATGAGGTTCAATAAAGACAAGTGTAAAATCCTTCACGTGGGACGAAAAAACCCCATGCACTGCTACAGGCTGGGAAACATTCAGCTAAGTAGCAGCAGTGTAGAAAATGACCTGGGGATCATGGTGGATGGGAAGCTGGATATGAGTCAGCAGTGTGCTCTTGCTGCCAAAAAGGCCAATGGCATCCTGGGCTGCATCAAAAGAAGTATTACCAGCAGATCAAGGGGTGTGATCATTCCCCTCTATTCCGCACTGGTAAGGCCACATCTAGAATACTGTGTTCAGTTTTGGGCTCCCCACTTCAGAAAGGACAGGGACATGCTAGAGAAAGTTCAGAGGAGGATAACCAAAATGATTAAAGGGCTGGAGCACAAGCCCTATGAGGAAAGACTGAAAGCATTAGGCTTATTTAGTTTGCAAAAGAGAAGATTGAGGGGGGATTTGATAGCAACCTTCAACTACTTGAAGGGATGCTCTAAGGAAGATGGTGCTCAACTGTTCTCGGTAATAACTGAGGACAGAACGAGGAGCAATGGTCTCAAGTTGCAGTTAGGGAGGTCGAGGCTGGATATTAGAAAAAACTTTTTTTTACTAGGAGAGTGGTGAAGCCTTGGAATGAGCTGCCGACGGAGGTGGTGAAATCTCCATCTTTGGAGGTGTTTAAGGCCCGGCTGGACAAAACCATGACTGGGATGGTTTAGTGGGAGTGGCCCTGCCTCTGGTAGGGGGCTGGACTAGATGACCTATAAGGTCCCTTCCAACCCTATGATTCTATAATAAGGAACCCAGAAGGAATGATTTAAAACCTTTTTTCTTTCTTTATTCCTCACACATCCTCAGGTGCAAAGGCTATCCAGTAGTTTCCACCACTTAGGTCTTGTGCTGATCTGTTCAGACTTCTGAGTTATATTTATGGATTTAGCGTCTTTCTTTATTGCTCTTCTTGTTTCTCTCTGTCTCCCTCTTTTTCTCTTCCCAAGTGGTGTCCATGTTATTGCTTGATGTAGAAGTTGTGGGTTGCTGGAATCACTAAAGAGTGTCCTAAATATGATCACCATTGTCTCCTAACCTTGTTTGATACTTTAGATTCTTTTGATCTGCACAGAATTCTGCAAACACTTTTTCCAATGGACTGTGAAAATCTTTTACAGGCATTTATGTTGAAACAAGTTGATATTACATGTTCTGTTTCTTCCATACCTCTGCTCCATAATGGAAGACAGATATAATGGCAGTGTTAAAAAATTCTATTTTTGTATCAGTGTTAATCATGTTACTTTCCAAAATCTTTTCAAGTTTATGAAAGTTGTTTGCTGTTTTTGGTATTTGTTGCTGACATGTAACATGGTATCCGCATCATTGCACATCTGACGCCCTCTGTAAGTGAAACTACTTCTTCCTGGGGTTTCTCAGTCTACTACAACGGTTGCTCTTGGAACACCAATAGTCATATATACTGTTCTCCCTTGTATTTCTCTGTCTGCCAAAAGCTGAATGTTTTCTTCTATTAAATGGTATATCAGACTAAGCCGGACAATACCTTCAGCAAACAGAAGTTCACCCAATTGTCTTTTATCCATTTAGACTGGCTAGGCAAAAAGACTAGAATTGGATTAGGAGCCTAGGGAGGAGTGTAGAGACTGGGACTGACTAATCAACAAAACAGACTGTGAGAAGGAACCAGGGCAAAGGTGGAAACCAGTAGACAGAGATGGAAGTGGAGCGACACAAGACTATCATAGACAGTCTGTCAGGAAGAGACAAAGGCAGAATGGATCAAGTCTTGTCAATGCAGGAAGAGGGACAGAAAACTCTGACCATGTAGAGCACACCTCCATGAGAACCTGGAACCAGGTCCAAGATTTCTGAGTTTCAATATTCCTCTGCTGTCAGCAACACCTGTGAAACCCACTGGCAAAGTGCTTCTCTCATCCACATCTAATAGCTGCTCTCCAAAAAGGATGACAATCTGCTAAGGCTATCAGTTACCATGCTAGCTCAAGTACATCCATGCAGATGATCTAAAGTTCCAACCTGTGAATGAGGCACACAGAGATCAGTTTAATGCCATATGAGGAAATTTCCATTTTTCAGTTTGCAACCATGACATTTTTTTATATAGAACTTCCTAGGGAGTGTTTGGTTTTGTTTAAAAAAAAAAAAAAAAATCCAGCTAGGCTATGCCTCAAGTAAGGTTTCCAGCTAATAACCATTTTTCCACAGCACTCGACTTTTTCAGTACACAGAATGAACCTGGCATGGGGATGAATCAGGACTGTGCAGTGAAAGAGACTGGTATATAGCAGGGGTGGCCAAACTTGTGGAACTCAAGAGCAATGCAAGTTGATTATTAAATCTTTTGAGGCCCACACTGAAGCATAGCCATATTTTACTACTACAAAAATTACTAAGTTTAAAAGTCATTGCACACTAATTTAATTGTAAAAAAGGGGCAAATATTGATCCTAGTAATCTCAGAATCTAATAATTGCTCAAGGTTACCATGAAACTAGACCTACTGTATATATTCGGGTATAAGCCGACTCGGGCATAAGCCGACCCCCCCCGCCCCCCAAAACAGAAGCTAAAATTGGTGACCCAGGTATAAGCCAAGGTCCCCTTTCGGCCTTGACCCCTAACCCCCCACCCACTGCTGCTGGCTTCCTCTGGAGTTTCTGACAGCTTCCCTACCCCAAAATCTCTACTGCTGCTTTTCCCTTGTCCCCCCGCTGCCCATTCCTCACTCCTGCCCTCCTGCTCTGCCCTCTCCTCACTTCTCAGTTTCCTGCTGTTGCCCCCCACTCCTCCTGCTGCCCCCTGCTCTGCCCCTTTCTCACTGCTGCTTTCTGCTCCTCCTACTGCCCCCCTACTCCACCCTTCCCTCACTGCTACCTCCTGCTGCCCCCGGCTCTACCCCTCCCTAACTGCTGCCCCCCGCTCTGCCTCTACCCTCACTGCTGCCACCCTTCTCTGCGCCTTCCCCACTGCTGCCCCCCTGCTCTGCCCTTTCTTCACTGCTCACCCCCAGCTCTTCATTACTGCCCCCTCTTCCGCCCCTTCCCTCACTGCTGCCCCCTGCTCCGCCCCTTCCCTCCCTGCTGCCCCCTTGCTCTGCCCCTTCCCTCTGCCCCTTCCCTCCCTGCTGCCCCCCTTCTCTGCCCCTCCCCACTGCTGCCCCGCTGGCTCGTCACTGACACCCCCCTGCTCCCTTCTCAGTTCCCTGCTGTTGTTCCCCTGTTCCCCAACACCCTTCCACCCCTTTCCCCTTCATCCCCCAACCCCTGCTGCTGCTCTTCCTGGCCTGCCAGGCACCCCCCCAATCCTCAGTCCCTGTCGCTGCTTTCCTGGGCTCCCCAAAACCCTTGGGTCCTCCTGCCACTTCCCCCAGACACCCCCCCCCAAATGCCCAAGCCCTACCGCCGCTTCCCTGGCGTCCCTGAACCCCGCCCCCCAAAAACCCTCCTGGCCGTCCCATCACTTTCCACGACTCCCCAACCCCTGCCCCAAACTCCGGTCCCTGTTGCTAATTCCCTGGCCTCCCTGAATCCCCCCCTCAACGTCCAGGCCGACCCCCCCGCCCCAGGGCCCCCTTACTTAACCGCTCTAGATGCCGGGGTCCCTTCCTTCCTCCAGCCCCAGCCCCGGCCGACTGCCCAAGATGGCTGCCTGGCAACACTGGGGCTCGTGGAAAGGGCTGGCTAGGGCTGTCCACTGTATTCTCCCGAATATAAGCCGAGTGCCTGTTCTGAACCCAATTTTCAGGCACAAAATTCTCAACTTATACGTGATGATATACAGTACCTATACAGTAGAAACTTCTCCCAGCCTTCCCAACCATGCCACCATGCTTCTCCCTGCCCTCTCCGACCATGCCACTGCACTTCCCCCCGCCCTCTCCAACCCCCTCCCTAACCCCTGACGCTGGCTCCCCTGGCTGATCCCCACCCCCCAAGGCACCCTTACCTGGCCACTCCGGTGGTTAGGCACAGACTGAGGTGCCCCACAAGCATGCTCAGAGCATGCTCATGGCAGGAGATTTAAAACCCTAAACTAGGGCTGCTTTCCTCTGGCCTTCTTCCACGAGCCGCACTTTTTCATCAAGAGCCACATGCAGCTCCTGAGCCGCAGTTTGGCCACGCCTGGTCTATAGAATTCCTACGTCATTTATTGTAGAAGCACGATGTGTAATGAATGTAAGGGATTGCAAGAAGAGAAAGGGTAGCCTCATGGTTAAGGTTAAAGCAGCTGAACAGTATCCTGGAGAATTGGATTCTGTCTCTCCTTCCAAAGAGTTTCTGAGTGATGCAAGCCAAATCACTAATTCTTGACACACATCCATTATTCAAATAGGTTACCCATTTTATTAGTGTTAAATAAAGACCTTGGGGCTGAACCTCACAGCTCCAACTGAAGTCACTAGAAACTGTGTTTTGAACACTTAAAGCACTACATAAAAAGTTAATTATTCTGGAAAAAAAAAAAATCAGGTCCTAGATAACTAATCACTCTGTGCCTAAGCTCCACATCTATAAAGTAGGGGTAATAATACCATCCCATAGAACAGGAGAATTGGGAAAATTAGTTAACATTAATGAAGCACTCAGTTAATACCACATCATAGAAAGGTCAAAGAGGAAATTAATAATTTTATATTCAGATAAGAATTTCAATAGGGTGCAGTAAATAAGCCATGGGGCAACATACATGGATTACATAAGCAACCTTAATTCTGGATTTTTCTAATTTTTTAAAGCTGGACTTTGCAATCTTAATAATCTCTAAGCAAAGTTTCTCACTGCAGTGTTTTTAAGCTTTGTGTAAAATACAGGCTACTTGATATTTCAGAAAGGAGAGAAGACTTTGACCGTGTAGAGCACACCTCCATGAGAACTTGGAAATGAATCCAAGATTTATGAGTTTCAATATCTATTCTCACATTGTGCATTACCATTAATGTAAATGAGAGTATATGCAAATAGCAGAATGAACAGATTCCACATTTAGCTGAAATTATATTCAGTGTTCATGCCAGTTTTACCCTGTTCATTAACTACTCCATTTCATTTTATAGTTTGAAATTTTGTCTATATACTGACAAAGAAATACGCGTTGTTTCCTTGAATTCTAACTTGCCTCTAAACTTCACTGTTCATATAGGTGATTAAAATGGACTTAGCTAATCCATTGTATCCAATATTAAATTAATTTTAGAATAAATTCCTTAAGTTGCCTACGTATTTATGAATGAGGACAGACAGAGAGACAGCCAGCCAGAAAGACCAGAACTGAAATCAACATGGTTTTCAATTAAAAGGTTAGGTCTGCTGTGATGAAACAAAGATGCTTTTGATCAGTTGAAAGTTAAACTTAAATAACATTTTACAAATATCTTCAACTTAGGCTTTTTTTTTTGAATGGGAGACTAAAAAACAATTTTAATAAATAAAACCCCTTTTCTAATAATTTAGTTTTGCAGCGGCTTAGTTTTCACTTTTCAATTGCACCACCTTTTCACTTAAATGGTGGAAATGTATTTACATTTCTAACTAGGCAATTTAGGATTTTTTCTTTCTACTTTACTTACATCCAAACTGATAAATGAAGAAAAGGCATCTCTTTTCAAATGTGCTTTGCCAGATGGTTATGTATTAACTTTTTCTTTCCATTACTTAACGGCCTAGTTCAGGGATAGGCAACCCTGACACGTGGGCCTATGCACAGCAGCACGCAGGGCTCTTGGCCCTGCAGCGTTGTGACAGCCTCCTCCACTGGCTTCACTGCACAGCTCCTGTCCCTTGTTAGCCCTGCCCCCCATATCTATAGAGAGTTCAGGGGGCAGGGCTGGAAAATGTTGCTGACCCCTGGCCTAGTTCCACTGTACTTTCAATCACAGTATCTTCCAGTACCAAACCATTTAAAGATGAAAAAACAGAAGTGCCATTAAGATTCAGAATGTCTATTCTTTGATGATATGAAATAGGCTAATGCTTGGTAGGTCCCTTGTTTGGGCAGTTACTATTTTGACATTTTTATTTTTTCAGGTTTGTGAAGAAATTTATTAAATACTTGTTAATACACTACGTTCTCCATTTTTGTAACAAACTCCAGGGATTCAGGGAAAATATAACTAATTTATAAAAATCAATTTGTAGTGAAAGCAAGATGCAAAGAATTTACACCACACTACATCAATACCAGAGTATTATCAGCAGCCATAGAAAATAACCACAACTCTTCCTTAGCTACTTACCGAAGATGGATTCGCATTTGCCATCACTAAAAACACTCCTGCCTGCTCTGCGAAACTTATCCACATCTTTGAGCCATTGATAATATAATAGTCTCCCTTCTTTTCAGCACGAGTCTTCAAAGAAAATGCATCACTGCCAGATCCCGACTCTGAAAGGCAGAAACTGCCTATCTATTAATTGAAGAGAAAACTACTTTATAGGTTTTATTTAAAACATGTGTACAACATTAATATGTAACTTGAAAGGAAAGTAACTATAAAGCAATAATGACAAACATTTCAAACATTCTTAAGCTAAATATTGTAGGTATTATTATTTAGGTTTACAAGTGCGACAACAAAGTTGTCTAGAAGTTAGAGACAAGGAGAACAAAGTCAAGATGTGGCATCTCCTTCTTGCAAGCTTACTCACAGTGCAACCACTCTATATTTCAGTTAGCCAACCAGTACTATGGGCCAAATACTTCATATCATTCCTTCCTCACTATCCTTTTTAATTCTGCCTCACCAAAAAAAGTTAATAAACCTTGATAGAGGTATCTTTAACAAAAGGACAACTCAAGATGCAGCTACTATAAGGAGCACAATAAGTATAGAGCATAATAAGTAAAGACAATGTATTTTTACAATGTATTTTAGGGTTTGACCACTCAAGTAATCTGTCTTAGTGGATCTGTAGGAATGTTACGTTCTGCCACAAAGGGGGGAAAAAACAGTGTGGGGCAACTATTTAGGGACCTCATTTAGGGAGAGAGAGCAGATTACAGGCAGGTATCAGCTTCTGTAACTTGTGTAGTATAGTTTCTTAGACGATGTCCCACTGAATTCAGAGGGTAAGAGTAAGATGCTAAATCCAAGTACAAGTTATAGAATCTAGGCCCTAAGCACTAGAACATTTATGGAATAAATGCAGGACTTAAACATACTTGGAAAAGTCTAATATTCTATTAAGTTTTTTTTAACAAGTGTAAAATTCTCAAATTTCTGCCTGAAGTCTTGCTGTTAAAATGCTGTCAATCTATCCACAATGTGCTGCTGCAAACAAAACTTACATGAGCTACACCCAGATTTAGTTTTGGCAGTAAGCTGCAGCAACAGTCTAGGCATGCACCTCAACTCACTACATTCTCAGAAACACTTATCTGGGCTCCTACTATTCCAAAGAACCACAGTATTGCTTTCTACATATTAAGGTATATTACTGAATGAAAACACTGATATACATCCCTCAAGTCAACTGCTTTTAAGATTTTCACAAGTCACAATTCTTATCAAACTTTATTTAGGAGTCCTAATAAGAAGATATATTTAGAATTATTCATGAAGATTCCATATAAAACTACCTGCTTTGCTCTGCTGTTGTTTAATGTATACATAGTAATCATTTGTACTCCTCACCCAATGCTCAGTGCCAAACACTATGCCCCTTTTTTAAATCTTGTTTGTTAAGTTCACATTAAGGAACAGTACAAATTGATGAACAAAACTGGCAGGCTAATGAACATGGTAAAAAGTTTCTGGAAAAATCCAGTGCAGGAGAAATAACTAAAAATCCAATCCTCTAGTTTTTACATAGGTAGCTCCTATGTATGATACTCATGGGAGTTGTGTGCAAAAAAGACAGCAGAATAAGCCCCAGATTACTGAAAAATGTGCAAGACACTTTTCATGCCTCATCGCCATTCTCCCCAGACAAATAAGACATATCTATATCACTCCATATACACAGATACCAGTTCTCAAATAGATTCCAGTGTTTGCACATGAAGGTAATGCCTTAGAATATAATACGTCATTTGATTCCTTAGACCAGGGGTTCTTGATCTTTGGCACATCGCGACACAGTTGGGAGCTCACCCAACTGTGCATGACACACCATCCCCTCCGCCAGTAAGTTTAAAAAAAAAAAAAAAAAAAAAAAAAAAATCAGGCCACTACAGCAGAAGCTCCTTCTGCTGAGACTTTTCACTGCAGTTTGGAAGTTCAGCAGCAATAAGCCCCATTCTGCTACTGACATGTAAAAATACAAAGTGCTCAGGCTGCCACAGGAACTCCCTCTGCTGCTGCAAGGGGATTCGGCCGCACAAAGAGCCCTATGCCGCCACTGCAGGGAGACTCCCAGAACATTCCCTGTTGCCGCCTTCCACGGGTTCCTGTGGAGGCAAACCACAGCTAGAAAGAAAACCCCCACTGCCGGAAGAGTTTTAGAGGTGGGGATGGAGAGTTCTTTTGATGGCATGTCATTTCCAGGTGACACTAAGCCACTGTGCTGCAACACAATGAAGTGTCATGACACAATGGTTGAGAACTGCTGCCCTAAACAGACACTAACATTACAAAACTATGAAAATTTTATGTAGTTTAGTACAGGACATATTTAACTCACCATATCTTTAGCCAACCTACACAAATAAGTTCTCTTTTGTTCTTCTGTTCCATATGTAACAAACAATTTATTGGTTAATGTATTCTGGAGTTCACACAGGAGTGCTACAGCCGGGTCAACCTTGGCTAATTCCTCTACCACAAGTATAGTAGAAAAAAATGAAGATCCAGTTCCCCCATACTCCGGTCCAAGCTCAATACTCATCAACTAAAAAGGAGAAAATGTACATACAGCTGTTGAGGGGAGATAATCGTAGACAGAAATGTAGGTAAACAAGACATCTGAATATTTTCACTACTAGAAAAATTTACTTGGCAGTAATAAACAACTAAAATACTTCTGATCAAGCTAGAGAACATAAAATCTCTAAAGACTGTTCAACAATGCCTTCAATAAATTAATCATCTGATAATCACTGTTTAGGAGTCAAGAAAGTATCATGTATTCATACAAAAAAACCAAAATAGAGCTTTCAGCACATGTGACTCACCACCATGAGTGCTCTGAACTTATTTTGTTAGAACTTAAATGGCAGAAATAAGCCTAACATTTAAACTTTTTAAATGGTTATTTGTCACTAAACACCAGCTCATGGTTGAAAACAGAAAAGGTTAATATCCATTCAAACTACTTAATCTAAAAAAACAAAACAAAACAAAAAAAACAGCTGTACAACTGACTAACACTCAATAACAATACAACTTTTGAATTAAAATAATAAAATACACAAACCCCTTGTTCAAATAATCCTTGTAGTACAGATTCATCCATTTTTGCACTTGCATCCATTTTATTTACCAAAGGTGCAATTCGGTCTAGAGCAAATTTTTTCACTATAATGAAAAAAAAAAGGACATAAGTATTCTAGTTAGTTCTTTAAATAACATCTGAGTAGTAACTTAGTATTTGCAGCAAGACGTATGCATCATTCAGAGCCCAATGCAGGGAGATCCCAGATACGCAACACTCTAACGCAGTTGTGTTTCAAGAAGGAAAATCAAATGTTCCAGAGAGCAATGTGAGTGTTAATTCCCAGCATGAGGTTTAACAGTCTCAGGAAGAATCAAGTCCTTGAGCTGTCATAACCTATTTACATCTCAGAACCCTTTTAAATTTCTGAGAGTTCTCATATTAGAGCACTTTGCTAATCAAAAGTCAGATCAGTAAGCCATAGAGACATTAGCACTCTCCATTTATTATCATCTTTTTTCATATACAGTATAAATATTGTGGGAAAGCACTCCCCTCAGCCTTGCCAGGTAACAGCTGTTTTCTCTGGCAGGACAGGTCTGGATACATCCTTCCCACCGTGGATGAGACCTTTGCTTCTTCCCTCAGTCTCTTGGCAAGAAAGTTCAGAGTAAGCCTTAGTATGGACTTGCAGAATGCCCCTCCCTCCCACCAGTGAGGCTGGGGAGAGTCAGCAAGTCTATAAGGCCAAGACTTCAGGGAATAGCTTTCCCTGAATCTTCTGCTTTCCACTCTAGATGTGGTGGTGTCACCCTGGGGTCAGAGTGGTATCAGCCTCTCCCCCAAGCTGGGGCCTGTTTTTCTTTTTTTCTTTTGCTGCTCCCTCCTGGGAGAAACATTCTCTCTAGAGCCCTGCAGACCCGTCAGTACCGGCATCCACGCCACAGACCCATTGCTGCAAACTGACCCGCCACAGACCCATTGCTGCAGACTGACCCACAGATGCTGATTCTATTTTTATCTGCCCAGGTTGCAATCCATTGCTGCGGTTGCTGCTATAATCTGTGTCAGCAGCACACAGGGGAACAAAGAAAGGCTCCAGCCAATCCTAGCTCAGCTCTAATTGTGGTCTGCCAGCCAATCAGAGCCTCAGTCAGAGCAAGCTGGTGCTTGGAGAGTCACCGCTCACTGTTGGTCAGTCAGCATGCTGGCCTTTGATCAGCTCAATGCCCATGACTTCCAAGCCCACTTCTTCCTTTTCTTGTTTGCAGTTCACATGCCATGCTGTAAATCAGAGATTTCACTGGTGGCCAGTTCCATATATTATTACCTGTCCCAAGTTAGAGCTCTGCAAATATGCAGATATCTGCATTATATCCACATCCACGGATACAATGTGGATATTCACGGACCATTTCTTGCAGACGTGGATCAGATGTAGACCCACATTTTTGTATATGCGCAGGGCTCTAATTATCTCCTGTTTTAAGGAACTCTCTCTTCCTACTGCCATACGCCTTCTGGCAGCTTCTCTCAGAGTCAAAGTCTATAACCCCTAGCAGAGGCAGGGTTTTAATAAGTTTGGAGCAACCTTTGACTGGTCCCATATATTTCTAATTAACCTGCAGTAACCCCCCCCATGGAGGAACTTTAAACATTCTAGGGCTGACATATCTGTCCTCAAGTACCCTTTTGCGCAAAGTCATAGGACCTCATTGTTAACCTCCTTGCCTTGGCCAAGATAGCCATCTATAACACCAGCAAGAGGATGTTGGCTGAGGAGGTGCTCTGTGACCGTGATGACAACATCCGTTCCTATATCTGATCATGTTTCTGGGCAGAGTTCCACTGGACCATGTCTGATTCCTGAGCTGCTTTTGAGCACTGGGCGCTGTCTGGATTCCCACTTAGTCTGGGGGATGAGCTTTTAGCTGTGGGCAGGCTTCTGCTCACCGACCTCCCAGTACCCAAACTACAGTACCATTTTCTAGCCCTCTGGCTTGACTACCACTACCTATATTTTGAGAGAGAGTTTGTTTGAAAAGAGATTACAGACTTAAAAATGCTTTCAGGGAATGTCGCCAGATGCCTTGCTGGTGTGTGTTACTTTGACTGAATTAGAATTTAGTAAATGATAAACAGAAGGTTTTTTGCTTAATCTAGCTCTTCTATTTACTTTTGTCAGCTAAACATGCCCTGGCCCAGTTACAACTATTTTGATTCAGATCCACATGAATAGGTATCTGTATAACTTGGGGGAGCCTTTAGCCTTGTGTTAAGACCCCACCAACCCTTTGCCCCCCACTGACTCCACTCTGATTCTTGCAGCATTCCTGCATCCTCTGTCTAGTCCTCAATCTTGGGACTCTTAACACAGCCATGCTGTTCCATGGCAAGGAGGGCTGTCAATGGAAGCTCAGGTTGTTCTGGATAGGCAGAAATAGATAAGGAGATGATTATGGATAGTTAAGGAACTAACACGCACCCTGTGACCAAGAAAACCATTTCCTGGAAGCCAGGGGCAGTGGAGAGGGAAAACCAGTCTAATGAGAAATTATTTTAGAAACACTACCAAAAACAAAAACCAAAATACCCCAAGCCCAATTGCCCAAAAGCTTAATGAAGAGTTAAACTTGCTGTGATGTCAACATCCTTCCAGGATGTTGAGTTAAATATGCTCAGTCCTCTGAAAAATGAGAAAATAGAGTTAAGGTACAAATAATCCCTGCGACACAACTTAACTTCAAACACTGTGTGTGATACCCCCAATACACCAACACCACACACAACAGTCATTTTGTACCCTGATAATCATAACAAGCCATGAAGTTCGAAAATGAATTTGATGACCCTTACAGGAGACTTTGTAAGCCCTTGATCCAAGTTATCAAATCTGAAGAACATTCACTTTCCTTCCAATATTACATTCGAAATGTGTTAGAGAACAGGTATTACGGACTAAATCACAACTTCCAGAGCGGAAATATCTGGGTCTCATCTCTATCGATTTTTATTCCCGTGGTGTACGTTACATATAAACTAATACTCTACCCATACAGATGTCTACACAGCAACCGGGAGGTGGGATTTCCAGCATGGATACATTGACTCACACTAGCTTTGCTTCAACTAGCAAGCTAAAAATGGCAGGGCAGATGTTGTGGCAAAGGCTAGTCAACCAAGTCACTTATGACCTAAAATAGAATCTGAACTCAAGTTTTCAAATAAAGTTGGATGAATACACTGGTCTCATAATGTAGCTATGAATAAGGAAATTAAGCTATGAAAAAAGCAATATTTTACAAATATTTTACACCGATTTTTTTTTTTTAACTGACATCTAATCACAGACAGTTCATTTTTTGACATTTGAACAGCAAGTTACCCATTTCTTTCATCATCATCTCCTCTTCTGTAATTGTGTCAAGTGGCGCATACACTATCCCATCACTGAGTTCGTTTCCCATAGCTTCTGATTTGGATGATATAAAGACTCTAGGAGGAGCCTTCCAGGAAGGCAAGTATTTTGGCATGTGTCGTCTTAGCTGTAGACAAAGATAACAAAGTTATAAAAACCACTTTTGATGTACAGAAAATATTGTTCAAACATTTATAAACAGGAATATATATTTTCACCTTGTTTTTATTCTCTGTTCAGTAATGAAGAAAATACAGCTACATGTAATTCATTATTTTCAATGCTACTAATTTCATATTTTTTAGGCACTTGGAGCAAAGAGGCTCAACCACTTCAATTTCCATTCAAGCTGAATATGTCTATAAACCCTGCAAGCTACTTTCTTCCCCAGTCAGTTTCTATACATTAGTAAACATTATGTTATTTTGACAAAAATTCAAAAAACCCTAAAGTTTTTAAAATATGAACAGCTCTGAGAATTGCAGCAACCAGCTAGATCTCTTTGCTATTAGAAGCCTGCTAGAACGCTCACTTTAATAGTTGTATATTTTAATAGATTTTATCTCCATTAAAAACATAAATGATTTAAATTCTAAAAAGTTTCTTTACAAGAACTGACAATTCACTATTATGAGTGTCTTTGCCTCAAAACCATCAGTTGGTAAAATTAGAGTATTTGTAGAACAGCTGCTATTTTTATTAATCTTAAATCCTTTATTTTTGTTCTCATTTGTGGTTAATAGCTCCATCTTCCAAATCATTCAGCTGTGACGCATATTAGATTATTAAACACGGCTAAAATACTTTTAGATTTTATAGCACAGCTGAGATAACCTGGAGGTACATGTCAAAATAAATTCTAATCTACAGTTTTATACCTTAAATGAGCACACACTTCAGGGAAAATGCAATGACATAAAAACTTGTTTCCATTTAATTACTTTAATTCCTGGAGTTGGTGTAAAAATGATAAGAAGCAGAGTGCCAACAAGCAATAAGCCTTACCTGACTAATTATTTTTAAACATCAAAAATTGATACATCACAAAAAGCTGAAATCAGGAAACTCACAGTACAGCTTCTGTAAATATTCTTATAACTAAACAAACAAGGAATCCTGTGGCACTTAAAGGTTAACAGACTTACTTATTGCATGAGCTTTCAGGCAATAAATAAATTGGTTAGTCTTTAAGTGCCACAGGGCACCTTGTTTGTTTTGCTAAACTAGACTAATTTATTTGTTTTGCTGAACTATTCATACAGGTGACTCTACATCCCCACCGGCCACCCACCTATACTGCACTTCTACTCATGTCAGGGAGTAGTGATGTGCCACTGGACAACAAGAGTATTGTTATATTTATATAGTGGAGTGGTGCGTTTGAAATAATGACTCTGGAATACAAGTGGTAAAATCTGATATGTTAACAAGCAGCTAAATGTTAACAGGTAATTAAAGCAAAGAATAGGTTGTGCACACACACTAGCTATATCATGATTGTGAAGTAGCCTGTGGGTTTACATTTACATCACAGAAGTGGAAGGCTTGTAATTGACATGATACAGAAAGTAAAAGTTGGTATTTTCACAGCATTGCAGAGGGATGCAAAGAAATTTTAGTAGGTAAGTAGAGGATGGATAATTACAGCATATTTTACTTAAGGATATTTGGAGAACTATATGAACTCTATTCTCAAAGTTTGTTTTTTGTTTTTTTAAGTAGCTGCAATATTTTAATAATGCTTCTTTTGGATAACAACAGACTTCTGTTTCAAATTCAGATGGAGTTACTAAAAACTGAAGAATGTTTGAGGATGCCTGTAACATATAAAGCTTTCTGTACTTATTAACATTCTTATAGAAAACTAGATTAATGACAGCGTAATACACGCGTCACAGGCTCTCTTTATTAGGATTGAAAGTTAAACTTTAATGAAGTTGCAACTATTAAATACGCATGTGAAAAAGAGCTAAAAAGTTGTCTTCAAAATATCTGTTTCAAACCCAGAAACCTAAGGCCACTCAACTACTACATATCAACAAATCCAATAATTGGATTTTATAACATTATTGAAAGGAACAAGATAAGAGAGGAATGAAAAGAGTGGGGGCACTAGCTAACAAAATGATCTTTGATGATCTCTAAGTTCCCCCATCTTCAAGCATCTGCCAAAGTAGGATTTTCTCCCATGAAAGCTCATGCAATAAATACATTTGTTAGTCTTTAAAAGTGCCACAGGACTCCTGGTTTGTTTTACTGAAGTAGACTAACACAGCTGCCCCTTTGGATCTCTGCTGTATCAGTCTGAATGAATCCCAGCATGGCGAGATTGCAGATGTCGAAGCCAGGGAGACGCTTATTGAAGTAACTGGTATTCGGGATGATAAAGCCTGAGCGAGAGTTTTAGTTCCAGGGAAGAGCATGAAAGATGTTACCTAGAAAGAACTGGCAAGGTTTAGATCCAACGTGTCAAACTCATGGCCCATCGGCCACGTGCAGCTCCTAAAGTTATTTCCCGTGGCCTGCAATGACACTTAACATTTTTCAAATAATTGACAACGGAAAATTAAAGTGCATCTCCCTGATGACACCTCCATACTGAATGGAAATAATTCTTTCTTACTTGCTCTTGGCATATGCATGTTACTTTTCATTCTTTCATTTTTACTGCACTTTGTATCATCGCATGAAAAGGTTTCAGTGGTGCAGCCACTGGGCTAACATACTAGCCCTTATGTTGCCCTCATGGTGATTTGAGTTTGAGACCCCTGCTTTATATGAAACCTGAAGATGAAGCCCTAGAGAGAGCTGAGTTGAAGACACTTAAATTAATCAAAGGAAGCCAGGAGTCCTGTGGCACTCAGAGGCGTTGCTGGCCCAGGGAGGGACCCGGGGTTTGGGCCTGCAGGCCCTGCCCCCTAGCTGGGGACAGGGCCAGAAACCATCGCACCACTGCAGGCAGCTAGGCCCTGCGTCCCCAGCCGGGGCCGGAAGCGGCCGCAGGTGGCTGGTTCCCGCATCCCAGGCTGGGGACAGGGCTGCCGCCACCGTGGGCGGCTGTGGACAGGGCCGCCGTGGCTGGGTCCTGGATCTCCGGCCCAATTGAGCCATATTCGAGGCACCAGCGCTGGGATTCGTGGCACATGCCCCAGGTGCCCAGCACCAGCGACGCCTCTGGTGGCGCTTTACAGACTAACAGTTCTGTCTATCGCCTGAGCTTCCGTGGGAGAAAAATCCACTTCACCAGCCGCTTTGCAGATGGGAGAACTTACCAAATGGGAGCAAAATAAATGCAAGGGAGCGTGAGACGCGACTTTCATCTGCTTCAGTAAACTCCCCCATCTTCAACGCGTCTGATTTTCTCCAGTGAAAGCGCATGCAACGAACACATCTGTTAGTCTTTACGTGCCACAGGACTCCCGGTTTGTTTTACTGAACTAGACTCACACGGCTGCCCCTTTGGCCCTCGGTTTAACCAGCTCTCACAACCCCAGCCCGGCTGCCCCAAAGCTTCTCCTCCGCCTGGAAAGGTTTCACCCTCTCATTCAAACGCGGGGCGGGGACCGGGCTCGGTTGGCCCCAGCTCTGCGCAAGGCCCCGAAACCCCCGGACGAGGGAGCCTCCCGGCCGCGGGCAGAGACAGCCGCCCGCCTCAGGGTCCCGCCTCACCTTCGCGCAGCTCCGCCATAAGCCCCCCGCCGCCATGTTGCCCGCTCCTCAGCGCCGCCCCGCAACGGTCGCCCGCCTGCTGCGCACGCGCGGCGGAGCGGCGGTTGGGGCGCAGGCGCGGCGGCGGCGGCGGCGCGGCAAGTCTCGCGAGAGGCGGCGAGGGCGCGCGGTCGGGGCGGGGCGACGGAGCATGGGAGACACAACAAACATGGCGGCGGCTGGGGGTGCCGGGGGCCCTGAGGCGCGGGGCAGGTGAGTGGCTCAGGCGCCGGGGTTGTGGGGGGGACCCCGCGATTACCCCCTCGGCTCCGTCCCGTTGCGCCGGGCGGCTGCAGTGGGGCCGAGAGCGGGAGATTTTCCCTCAGGGGGTGCCTCGCTCTGCGGCCCGCCCCGCACTGGAAACTGGCGGGGGGTGCGGGGGTGCTCGTGCCGTTGGTATAACCCCCGGCAACTGGGGGGTGTTGGGAAATCCAGGGGGTCTGCAATGTCCCCTCTAATTTTTAATAGTTTGTGCGCACCAAAAACTCCAAATGTTCAGCACCACTGTCCAAATGGGTGCAGGCTCCAGTGCCTGTGGTCAGACTTGTGAGCGCAGCGAAACAACTGTGTAGGATGCAAGTATTTTGTTTTTCAGTGGTGATGGGAATGATTTTGTCAATTGCAAAACCTGATTTGAAAGGTGTTGCTTGAAACCACCTTTTTAAAGTGGCAGCAAATAGTAACCCTGGTGTATTTTTCTGGGCATGCTTGATTTTGGTGTGTGCAGGTTTCGTGCACGCGCACGGCTTAGAGGGAACGTAGGGCAATATGCTGTCTGGTTTTTCATAGGCTGTGTGTGCAAAAAAATTCTGTGCCCAAAATTTTTTTGTGTTCGGTTATATTAGCACTGTTGAATTTCTTTTGCGTGCACGTTATTTTGTTGGGTGTGCAAGTTTCATGATGTGTGTGCAGGCGCACACCTTAGAGGGAACGGTGGTGCAGGGGGCATTGGGGGTGCTCCCTGACTTGGCATAACACTGTTACTAGCTGATGACCGGGGGTGTTGGGGAATTTGGGGGGTTTGGGGGCACTCCCTGAATTGGCATAACATTGTTAGTAGCTCACAACTGGGGGTCTTGAGAAATTTGGGGGGTTTAGGGGTGTTGGGGTGCTCCCTGAAGTGCTGTAACACTTACTAGCTGGTGAGTGGGAGTATTGGGAAATCCCTGTTCCCAGGTGAGTGGGGGTATGCCTGCCTGGGCCCAGGTGCACCCCTGCTCCGCCACCCCGGGCGGGGGGTGTGTGACAAGGAGGGTTTTCTCCTTTCTCTAGACTGGTGATTCCCAACATTTTCTCTGCCATGGCACACCTTGCTGTCTTTAAATAATTTGAGGCACACCACCATATAGTTCTAAATAAACTCATGAACATTTATGAGCCAATCCAGAGTTCTTTTGAGTACTTTTTCAAAAAATTTTGTGGCACATCAGCTCAGGCATGACAGCACACCGGTGTGCCATGGCACATCGGATTGGGAAGCACCGCTCTAGATAGCGGGGGGCCTTTCTCTTTGGAGACGGATGGCAAAGGCAGGTGTCTGGCCCCTGCCATGCTTCTAGGTGTGTTTCTTTAAATTTAATGGACTGTAAGCAGACACAGACAAGTGCAGCTGGGGGGGAGGGTATTGAATGCATAGGGGGGTAAGATGGGCATGTGGGAACAGTCCTCAGCAAGCAAGCTCATTGGCATTGAGTTCATAGCCCATCCTTGGGAAGGGATATGCATCTGCTATAAATCCTCTTCATTAAATCAGGAGCAACTTGAGTTTGCTTAGCTGAGTTCTGCAGCAGTGGTGTTTTCCTGCCATGTTTGGCTCCTGCCAAGCTGTTGATGGGGGAATTCGTGCACTGAATGGGGTGTGGAAAATCTGGTTCTTGGCTTTCATGTGAAGACTCATTTGTGTTATAGACTTTGAAGAGTGCCAGGCAGGAGTGTTTTGAAAGTTTGGCAGTAGTGAATTAACTCCCTGGTCATAGAACTGTGTGTTAAAACCTTGGGCATTATGCAGAACTGCATTAGATCCTGATTCTTTTCCCCACATGCTTGGTCCTTGGGGAAGAAAGTAATGGAAATAAGTCAAAAACAGTTACAGGGCTTCAAAAGGTGTTGGCTCATCCCTTTATGAAAGTATCCCTTTTTTTCTGAGCTGCCCCACCAGGGGTTTCACAACAGACTGAAGTGGGGTCAGAGAAACTTGGTGTTCTTGTGAGACCTCCCTGGAAGAAAACATGCAGCTTCATTTGTATGTTTGCTCACAGTCAAATGCTCAAACTGCTTGTGTGTGTCCCAGCTGTTTCAGAGCTATAGCTGAATTGTAGGAGCAGATCAGAAGACTCAGCTCTGACTGTGTGTAAATTTTTTCTTCAAGAGAACTGGAAAAGACTTCAGT
Source organism: Podocnemis expansa (assembly GCA_007922195.1). Lineage (NCBI taxonomy): Eukaryota > Metazoa > Chordata > Testudines > Podocnemididae > Podocnemis > Podocnemis expansa. Next base: position 138,493 of record ML681981.1, on the reverse strand, counting down.
CACTTTATATAAGACATTCATACTAAAGTATTGTATAGAATGCATGCAGCACTGCTGAGATCCTGCTAACTTTAGGGTGAATGGGGATTCCAGGAAGACCACCACTGCCCAGCACTTGCAAAACAGGGGAGAATAGGTGTGAAATTTTGACCAAGAGCAGTGAGTGAAATAACTCCTGTTTTTAAAGGATGTGTTATGGAATTCTCTATGGCTGCTATTAGTAGGCAGAATCTTAGGTTATTTTTTACAATCTATAGAAATTATCATGAAAACTTACCTGTTAAGGCACAAAATTTAGTACTTCATTTTCCATGATGATTGATGAATTTAAAAAAAAAAAATCCCTGCATAAGTAGAATTCATAAAGATAGTTTGAGTCATCATCCAAAAAAACAAACCAAAAAAAAAAAAAAAAAAACCCCACCAAAAAATCTTTATTTTGTTTTGGATACCAATAGCTGCATTGTGAGTGCCTTTATGCATGATGTGACTAGTCACTGTCACTATGGTTGTGTCTCTCCTCAGTAGGGGGAAAAAAATTGTGTGTTTAAAATATGATATGCTTTTTGTTTAACCTAAACAATGTCAAAGAAGTGGTCCTTGCCCCTGAAACAGAAAATAATGAGGTTTGAGTTAGTTCTTAGGTCCTGTGGGAATTTATGTACATTTGAAGGCTGAAGGGCTTCTGAGATTCAAAACTGTGGTATTAAGGAATGGAGTTATTTTAAACCTAATGGTCAGACTACTAAGTCAAGTTTTCAGTCTTTTCCAATTCTACTTTTTAATTTTCTTTCTTGTGGGGGAGATTTTCAGAATGAAAAGTTATGATACAAGTTAGTACACACAAATCATTTTTCCCCTTGGAGTGAAGAGTATGGACTCGGTGAAAATATGGTCCTTTTTAATGTTGATTCCTAGCCATCCCACAATTCAATTTTCTAATATGCATTGTTGATTGGTTTAATCCAGTGGTGTGTAAACTCTTCCAGTTGCATATCTCCTTAGCACTCATGGAGTTTGTCAACACCTCTTCCCCCATTACTTGCAATCTGGAATCCCCCCCACCTCCCTTTTGCACATTACTTGTAATCTGAAGTTTTTTCATGCTGAATGGCAGAGGAGAACACGGAGATAAGAGTATTCATTTATTCATTCAGTTAGTGTTTAAGTATCTGACTCACCTGAGGTTCCAGGCTCTCAGCTGTTATATATGTTGCTGGTGTATGTCTTTATCAGTTATTAATCATTAAGATTTTTAAAATTAGAGAATCAAAATTAAAGGCTTAGTAGCCTACTATAGTTACGAAGCTTACCAGATCTGTGAAAATAAGCTGGTCTGTGCTTTCACTTGTTTGTTGTTTAAAAGGGTGAAGTTTTTTCTCACCCCACCCCACCCCCTGGTCCCATTTGCCCACCACTGGTTTAATCCTTAAAGCATGTCAAATTAAAGTTACAACTTAGTGAGATGTGGCCTTTCAAATCTAAACTACTTTCTCCACCTCACCCCACATTTTTAATGCATGACCTGGTATCTTTGTTTTACTGCAGGAGCCACCATCAAATGGAACACAAGTTAACTTAAACGTAGAGGAAGCTGGTGACATCTGAAAGAGGGTAGGCAAAATTGATGTGTAAAAGGTGTGCTCAGAGTTAATTTACGATAGTCAGGATAGAGAATAGTGGACCATATTCAATCCTGCCATAAAAGGGCACCACTCCTTGGAAGCCAGTAGAGGGGCACTGTTGTATTAAAAGGGGATAAATGAGCTATAGGGTGTGGACGTAATTCAGTCATTTTCTGTCATTAAACGGTTCTCCAAGGTCTGTGGCTTGGTATACAGAGATCCCAGTGGGTTTAGCAACATGGCAAACACACCAATCAAAAAAATAATAGAAGTGCAGAAATGAATAAAAATGTGAAGTATTGTTTAATTGTAAACAGTATTTTTGTTCCATTTCCCTTTAGGGAGAGTGTTTTTAAAAGGAGAAAACCCTTAGTATTTGATAGCATCTTAGATACTATCAAAAGATGATAGTAGTTGTCCTTTCAGGGAAAAGAGAAGGTAGTTGAGATGGAGTTCAAGCTGCTGCTGCCACTGCTGCAGTTAAAAGTCCGGTCTTGGAGAAAAAGCCCCTTTGTTCAGCAGTGTCTTAAACAGTATCCAAAATGGTAATAGTGGTAATCCCAGGTGATGTTTGGGATTCAGCTGGAGTTGATGGGATAGTGATGTCATCTGGGTTCCTCTCTCTGGCTTGTCCTGGTCAGGACACCTCTGGGGTTCAGGTTGATAAATGACACTGGGAAGGGAGAACTATGAGCAAAGCTTGCTTGAACAGCCTTTATCTGTTCTCTCCAAATGTCCTTTTTGTTCTTTCATACTTCCTGCAAAACCTTTCTTTTAAGGATCCAAAAAAGGAATGATGGTAGAATAATCCAACGCCTAGTTATTTTGTCCCCCAGTTAGGCCTACTATTTGACATGCCAGTTTTGGCTTCTTAAGTTTTGACTCTACATCTCTTATTTTTAACAAGCATAATTTTAACACAGTCCTTGAGTCATATCAACATGGCCTGTTATTTAGAATGTTTTTCTTTATCAACATTTTGTTATGTAGGTTACTGTAACATTTTATGAATTTGTACATACTTTATCAAGTTCCAAAGGGGCAGCCGTGTTAGTCTAGGTCAGTAAAACAAACAAGGAGTCCTGTGGCACTTAAAGACTAACATTTATTTATTGCATGAGCTTTCATGGGAGAAAATCCCACTTTGTCAGAGAAAAGAAATAAATTTGTTAGTATTTAAGCCTGACAGGACTCATTGTTTTACTTATCATTGAGCTTACAATTTGGCTATGTTTGGAGGCCCAGTTGTCACAACAGCACCCATTTATTCCAGGGTTGAATTTCAACTGCTGTATTTGGATTCCAAAAGTGTATTTTAGGAGACCTTCATTGGTTTACTCCTACTCCAAGAATTATGTAGACACAAATGATAGGAATAACTAAGGTTAAGATTGTGACTTTTACTAAAAATAATTGTGACAGATAGGTTGCAGGCAATAAACAATTCACAGAAGTCTGTGACCATGTGTGACTTATGTAGAAATATTTGGTTGGAGGAAATTGCTGGGCAATGATTGAAGTGGAATGGGACCCCAGCCCCCTCAGCAGCAGGAGGCAGGCTTAGGCACCCACTGCCCACATGACAAAGCTCTGGAGCAGCAGTTCAGAGCTCCAGGGTTCCTGCCTTGGCCGCTGACAACTCTGTGGCTGGGAGCCCCCCCCCCCCCATGTCACATGACTGGTGACTGGCAGCTGAAAGCTCCTGCCCCACTGCCAGGGGCTGAGGTGGAAAATGTTGATTCAGCAATCTCTGTGACTTAATCTTATCCTTGCCAATAAATAACCCATTGGAATATTGGCTTTTGCTGAGCAAGAGTCTAAGGAAGATGGAAAATCATTTTTAACAGTGAAAAACAATCAAGTAGATAAACCCCTTGGATTTATTTTCAAACCAGTGGTCTCTGGCTGGCTGTCTTGCCCATCAGTTTGGCTGTATCTTCAGGTGGTATTAGTTTAACAGTTGTTAAGGTATAACTGTTACACAACTGTGAGTACTAGGAGGGTCTTAATTTTGATGAAGTGTGTAAAATCCAACAAAAAAGATGGGCTACATACTTTAAGATGGATTTGAGTCTCTATTTCATCAATGCTGGACTGGAAAGGACAAGGTGGAACCGACTGGGATTGACAGAGTAATAGTCTTACTTCACTCCTCCTTTGTTTCCAGGGTCCTCTCCTTTGCTCTCACTAACCAGCAGAAACACATCTTGACCTGTCTTCCAAATGACAACTGAAGCTCAAGTGCTATTCCTCTATCAGCTAATTAGCACAGCAGTGGAGTCCAGCATTTCAGCCAGGGCAAGTTATTTCAAAAAAAGTCAAGGGACCACACTCACTTCTTTGAGACTGATTCTCTCAGGAGGGCATATTTAGCTCCTGGGCATCTAGCTTGACACTCCCTCATTGTGTAGGCCAGACAGCTGGAGTGTGTTTCATTTTGAGAGTCCTGAGCTGGTTTATGGTCCTTAAGAGATCATTTACAGTTGGTGCAAGTTAGAACAACCCAAGGCTCTAAACTGAGCTCTGGAAGAGAATCAGGGAGACAACTGGTGCTTGGGCCTCAGCTTCTCTTTTTCCTCCTCTCCCTGACTGCCCTGTGTGAGGGTGAGGTGATGATCTTTACTAGTTCCATAGGGGTAGCCTTGTTAGTCTAGTTCAGCAAAACCAAGGAGTCCTTTGGTGCTTAAAGACTCATTAATTTATTTGTAAGTTTTATTAGTCATTAAAAGTGGCACAGGTCTCCTTGTTTGTTATCCATGTCTAAGGTAAGGCAGAGCTGACTGAGCTCCTGTCCAGCTCTCGGACTCCCACATCTTGGGTTGTACAGTGTGTTAGCAGAGAATGGTGCAACCTGAGCTGCTTCTCTTATTATACTGTTCTTGAAATGCAGCAGGTGAGTAATGGGGAAGCTGCTGAGCAGATGCAGCAGGGAAGGGACGGCAGCTTATTAGTGCTCCTGTTGGGAAGATGGAACCTGTTAGTGTTCTTGAAGTGGTGGATTTTTCTATCCCAGAAGTGCTTCTTAGAGAGAACATATTTTCAGTTCACGCTTGAATACAAATTTTTGTTACCAACCTGTGGTCCTTGGGGGCAACCATGTATCAGTGCAGTGGAGTAATATAGAAGAGATGCCTTATTTTAGGGGCTTAGCATCTTGCCACTGAAAAGTTTTCTGCTGCTACTTGATCTAGTAATAAGTGTTTAGCTGGTGTATCTTACTGGGTTCAACAGTATAGTAGCATGTTGTACTAATACTGTACTATATTGTTTAGTACAAATAATCATTGTAGAGAAAAGGTTCATAGACTTCTCCAAAGAGTCTACAGAAGACCAGTATTCTAATAATTAGTAGTATGTGCTGAATTAAACATCTTAGGTTAAGTAATTTGTTAAAGTCAACTAATGCTAGTAAAATACTCTAAATGATTAGTAGTGATCTGGAATTTTATACTGAATTTTTGCAGTTTGTCTAATGAAACTGAGGTCCTTACTACACAATGAAATGATTTGTCAATTGAAAATGTAGGTGTTAATGATTTGTGATAATTTCCAGCAATTGAAACATATGTTTGAAAGTCAATCTTCTCTTCCATGTTAAGCTCACTGCAAGTCAAAGCCCTAAGAATGTCTGGTTGTTTATAACCGTGGTACTGGAAGAGATAGTGACAAATGACAGTGAATTTTTTTATTCTTGAAAGATAATGCCATCTAAAACCCCCATTTCCTATGCAAAATATTAAACTGAAAATCTGTGACTAGGAAGACAGAATTATGCAGCACTGTCCCTGCAAACCTGTTTCCCATCACTGCAATCAATCGTATTTCAGAGCCTGTTTTCCAGTTTCCTGGCCTACAGAAAAGTGGTTCCCAAAAGAGTTGTTCTGAAGAGCATGACTGGTTTCTACAGAAAGAAATATTTGAGAACCCTGTACAGCCTGAGAGATTGAGTGGTTGGAATCCATGAAAAGATCTCCTTTGGAAATGTAGTCTATGTAATGCAATAATAGAACTACTGCTATGAATTTTATCTGTTGCAGTGGAGCCTTTCTTCTGAAAGTTGAGCAAGAAGTCCAAACGATTTGATTAAGAAGTCAGAAAACAGAAGTTTAACAGACTGATTTTTCTCTCTCTTTTGTTCCAGGGAAAGTGAAGCAACTGTGCTCCCTTGCTTTCTGTCTGACCTACTGGGCATACAGGTTGGAGTATGTTTGCTACTTAGCAGGAAACTAAAATTCAGGTACAATTCATGGAATAATCAAAATGGTAGCCTCAGGCATTATGGAGCTACCCAGTTCATATCAGTAGAGCCCTGCAAACCCACGGATATCTGCAGACCATTTCTTGCAGATGCAGATTGGATATGGATCCACATATATTTATCTGCACAAAGCTAGAGCCCTGCAAACATGTGGATATCCACATCCACGGATACAACACAGCTATCCGTGGACCATTTCTTGTGGATGCAGGTCGGATACAGATCCACTTATTTGTATCCGTGCAGGGCTCTACATATCAGTAAAGACTGGTGAAGTCTTTACAGATGTTTTTACACACACTTTTTAATTTACATTAAAATTTGTCGTCATCTAAGGCTGTAAAATCAGTTCTTTCATCTCACAAAACCTCTCTGTAAGATAGGTAAGTTTCAATTTATAGATGATTAGACTGGTAAAGTCACTTCAATTGGATGTGAAATTAGTTTCTTTATTAAAAAATTCCACTGCTTTTGTTGCTATAGACAAGGTACCTAAGTTATTTCACACTTTGACAAAGTGATGGCACTGTACTGGTATCAGTACCGCTTTGAAATCTCACTGATTTAAGATTCAAAGCTATGTTTTGTAATTCAGAGTTGTTTTTAAAGGAGTTCCCTCTAATTCATATGACTTTAGAACATCAACAGAAAATGCAAGGCATTGCCCACAGAATTTGACATTTGAACAGAATTTCTCATCTGATCTGTACTGAAATCTGTTTCCTTCAGTTGCCGAGTTGAAACTTGAATGAATCAAAGTATAATTTTCCTTAGCAGATGCTAATTAACATTCCTGACAGTCTTGAATGTGCCGTGATGCGTAGTTATGGTTCATTATTTCAAGCCTTAACTCAGTCACGTTTAAGGCAGTGAGTAATCTTATTTCTGAACATTATACTAAATTACAGAACAATTACAATATAAAATTGCCAGTGCAACTAATCTGTTACTTACAATGCATTTCCTTCTAAGTTAAGATTTTAAATCTCAGCATTAAGGAAAAAGTCATTTGGCATTTCAAAAAATTCTTTGAATCTAAACCTTTGTTCAGATTATGCAATAAAATATTACTGAATTAAATGTAAGGTTAGATTAAATATTCTTGTATCCACAGACAACTACGTTGACATTTATTACATGTTTAATAAATTTAATACTGTTTGATTGTTGAATTATCTGCCCAACTATAAATGTTTGAGATCTTTAAATAGCATGAGCTGCTGTGAAGATTTCAACAGAAAATCTAATAGTTTGTGTGTATTCTACTTTTGACCTTATGCATTTTATTTAACAAGACTATAGAGACGTAATATTTGATTTACAATGATTTCTGTAAAGGTATATTACTTTGTTTCAAATTCAGCAAAAAGTGCTCTTATTCTAATTTATTTTTCTAGGCACAAGTTATTGTAAACTCAAAGTGTGAATATGGGTGAAAAGAAACCAGAGCCTCTGGACTTTGTAAAAGATTTTCAAGAATATCTTACTCAGCAGACACACCATGTAAATATGATCTCTGGATCAGTTAGTGGGGACAAGGAAGCAGATGCTCTTCAGGGAGGTAGGCTCTCTTCAATGCTGTCATGTATTTTAGTTTTGGGGGGAAATGATTGTACTAGTGTTTGTATTGTACCACAATTATTATAAAAGTTGTTATAGTAGTCTGGAGAGCTGTAGAACCTTCTGAGGGAAACTTTCTCCAAAAACATCATCCTTTTCATCAAAACTTATAACTCATTACTTTATTTTTGTGGAGGGTGAGGGGAATAGGGAAATATGTTCAGACTAGAATTATTCCAACAAAAAGCAACAGCCCAGTGAGCCTGAGTCAGAATCTTTACTGCATTTCCTGTTTATAGCTGGGGCAGATGGTGATCAGAATGGACTAGATCATCCTTCTGTGGAAGTTTCTCTGGATGAAAACTCAGGAATGTTAGTAGATGGGTTTGAAAGGACATTTGATGGCAAGCTGAAGTGTCGATATTGCAACTATGCCAGCAAAGGAACAGCACGGCTTATAGAGCACATCAGAATTCACACAGGTATGAAGGATTCTACAGTACTTTGCTGGGGGCAGTGTTTCAATGCGTTTGTACACTGTGCTCTGTATACAGAACTGACTCACTCATTAGCTTTACAGATGTGGACGTCTTCAAGCAATAGATTAGTGATGGCAGCTTATAGTGGATAAAAGTTAAATCTGGGGGAGGGGAGTTGGAAGACTTAAGTTTTTAAAAGGTATTGTAGCATATGTGTAAGTGTTAGCAGGATTGCGGGGCCTACTAGAATAGCTCTTTCTATTGTGAGGATCTCAATCACAAACTAATTATACTGCAAGACAATATACTTGTGGTAGCACCCTACATTAGATTTTTACTAGGAGATTATGAAGTAGTATCTGTTTAGAGGCCAGTTCCACAAGAAAAGCACTGTCTGAAATAGTGAGGACTTCTAAGAATATTAAAGATCAGTCAGTAAACTGAAAAATCCATTCCCCAAAACCTACAGGTTATAATAGTCTCACTCCCTTCCACTATGCTTCTACTTCATACTGGAAGCATCTATATTTTATTATTCTGAAGCAGTTAATCCGCCTCTCCTGGGTGGCATACCCGGACTCAGCGCATCTCCTGTCTTCACATGATAGTTTGTTTAATCTCAGTTCAAATGGTATACTGTTACAGAGATAACAGGTCCCAGTATGCAGATGTGCCAACCTCTGGAAAACACAGCTCAATACCTTGCATCAAGGGCTACCATTGCTTTTCCTTGTGCTTCTCTTTTGAGGCTGGTAGTAGAGTGAGAACCACAGTTCAGTGTCCCAAGCTGTGATGCTTAGCAATAAGTCACTGTAAGATTTCCCAGTTTTTCTATATCAGAATCTACCAGTCCTACTTTAGCAAATACTGGTTTGAGCTCTGGCAGAAAGACCAATTAAATGTCTCGTAGGAGAAACATGATCATAAAAATTCCTGTTGATGAGGGCTTAATAGCTCAGGAGCAGATGCATGCACTCTACAGTCTTGCATGACAGTGAGATCAATGGGAAATCCCTGAAGATGGTGGAAACTTCTTTAGGGAGAAGATTAAGGCTATCATCTCTACTGCAAAGGAGACGGAGGTCACACTCGACTCCTGGAGTCCTTTATACCCTTTTGTATCTGTAATGAACAGCACTTGCCTGGGACCTGCTCTGTAACTCTAAGAAAGCGTATCAATACCATCAGCATGGCTTTAAGCCTCTGTACCAGCACAGATTTTTTTTTTTTTTTTTAATGTGCAGAACACAAAGCACTGAAAACCTTTGGACTTTTGAAACATGCTAGGTCAAATGAATAGTTTACATCTAAACAACCCTGAAGGATCTCTCTCTCTCTAGCTTAAAGGAAGATGACAGCTTCTGACTGTACTGTTATGAATTTCCTTACTTGTAAAACCTTCATGTTTGAATGTTGTTTTTCCAACTCCTTAATTGCATTATTGAGGATAGAGCCTACGTGGTATCTGGTATTCTACTAGAGCTCAGCTGGCATCAGTAAAAAAAAAAAAAAAAAGCCAAAATCTATCTCCAGTCCCCTGGATGTAAAATCTCCGTGCACAGCCCAACCCCTGCAGTTCTACTTTGAGAGTGGGAGCAGATGTTAGGGGTGTCCTGATTGCTGCACCTCTGTGACACAACATTCAGCCCTATAGGTTTACCATTTATTTATTTATTTATTTAACCAGGGGTCCTGAAACCCTGTTCTTTGTGAGAATTCTTTTGTTCTGCTGTACATTTTTACATAAAGATATTCATCTTTAAACTAAAATTTGAAAGCCATCAAAGTGATTGCAAAAAGTCAGACTGATAATGCTGCAGCCCTCAGCCTAAAGCAGCAGTTCCCAACCTTTTCCTTCATCTGGACCACTACATCACCATTGAAAGCTTTTGCGGGCCATGTTCTAACCACCAAAAGTTCAAAGAGTGTTGGTTCACACTGATGACACACAAGTGCCACTATTTAAATTCTGAGAATATTACACAAGGATGTTTGTGAAGCAAATTACATTGCAAATAATAAACATGGATTATGATAAAACAATGAAAGTCCTGTGGCACCTTAAAGACTAAACAGATTTCTTTGAGCATAAGATTTTCTGGGCTGTAACCCACTTCATCAGATGCTTGATGTGGAAACTACGGTTTAAAGTATATATACACATGCCAGGTGGGGGAGGGCAAGCATTAGCAAAGTCAGTTCTGAGGGCCGATGGGGCAGACTGAATATGATACTGGATTATATCAACATCTCCTCCTCCCCGTGGACCACCTGCAGTACCCTCATGGACCACAGGTTGGGAACCATTGGTCTAAAGCATAGTTATCCATACAACAGACAGCTACGGTAGGTGATTGTGCAAGCTTTGCCATGCTGACTTGCTGATGTGTGTCTCACCTGTTTTGGACAGAGCATCTGTGAGATGAGTATTATTCAGACTGCATGCCATGCATGTCTTGGCACCTTTTGAGATTTCCAACATGGTCCCCACTTGGTTCCAATTGTAATCATAGTGATGGCTTTCCTGATGCTGAGAAAAGGATGTGACCTTCAAACTCATAAGTGACACCCAACAGACAGAGTGGGTAACAGTCATCTTTTAGCAGTGAATTGGATTTGAACTGTTAATTTAAAAAGTGAAATGCTCTATTCAGTTAATAAGCCCCACAACCACTCTCTCTCTGTAGTCTGCTAGGCTGCTTTATGTGAATATTCACAACATACACTAACTCTTTCTCTTTCAGGTGAAAAGCCACATCGATGCCATTTATGTCCATTTGCATCAGCCTACGAACGTCACCTGGAAGCGCACATGCGATCACATACTGGTGAAAAACCATATAAATGTGAATTGTGTTCCTTCCGTTGCAGCGACAGAAGTAACCTGTCTCATCATCGTAGACGCAAGCATAAAATGGTACCTATCAAAGGTACAAGGTCTTCCCTGAGCAGCAAGAAAATGTGGGGAGTTTTGCAGAAGAAGACCAGCAATCTGGGGTATAGCAGAAGATCATTAATTAGTTTGAGTCCACCTTCTATGGTGGTTCAGAAACCTGACTACCTTAATGATTTCACCCATGAAATCCCAAATATTCAGACTGAAGCATACGACAGCATGACAAAAACAACACAGACTGGTGGCCTGCCGAGAGATCCGCAGGATCTTATGGTAGACAATCCGTTAAATCAGCTATCAACATTAGCAGGACAGTTGTCTAGCTTGCCACCTGAAAACCAAAACCCTGTGTCTCCTGATGTTGTGCCATGCCAAGATGAAAAACCTTTTATGATACAGCAGCCTGCTGCACCAGCAGTAGTTTCATCTGTGTCGTCAAACATTCCTCAGAGTTCATCTCCTACTAGCCCAGATCCTCGGCCCCCACACAGTCAAAGGAACTACAGCCCGGTGGCAGGTCCAAGCAGCGACCGCAGTGCCCATACTAGTACTCCTAGCATAAGTAACAGTCAGCCAAGTACCCCAGCTCCGACCCTCCCAGTTCAGGATCCTCAGCTTCTGCATCACTGCCAGCACTGTGACATGTATTTTGCAGACAATATCCTTTATACTATTCACATGGGATGCCATGGGTTTGAAAATCCTTTCCAGTGCAACATTTGTGGGTGCAAATGTAAAAATAAGTATGACTTTGCTTGTCATTTTGCAAGAGGTCAGCATAACCAACATTGATTGAAAACATGATTTCTTGTAGTTTTTTTTAACGTTTCATACTTGCTAAAGGAGACCTTGCTTGTTCTCAATAAGAAATCTAACAAACAACTTGACAGTGGAGGCAGACTTTTTCTATGTGGTCAAAAAATATGCCAGGGATGTTTGAATCATGGGGGTGGTAGTTTTATCTTCAAAATTAAAACAAAACAAAAAAGCCCTAGGGATTGACATGCAGTAATATGTTCTATGTTTATTACATTTAAGTTACTTGCATTTAAAATCCCTATAAACATCCAACAAATCCCAATCCAACTTGTCCTTAAACATTGGTTGCATTTCATCAGACTAGATATTAAAGAGGATAAGAGATCTTGGTGCCTAAAATATGGCAAAAATTGTTAAAGACAATGAACCATATGGTTACTATGAAGAGCATATGTCTGCTTATAAACTAGCTGCTTACCAACTGGATACACTCTTTGCTGTGAGTTAAATAAACTTTCAGGCATACATAAAATTTGGGTTTAGAATTTCAGTTTTATCTGATCAAGATATCAGATTTTCACTTAATGCTGAAGTCTGTGCTAGAATAGTTTTAAAGGGTTAATTGTATAGGTTTTTTAAATAAAGATTACATATATGAAGAAAACTAGAATGCCCCATTAAAATTTTTTATATATAAAGAAAACCAGCTTTGCATGAGAACTGTCTTCATTTTAAAATGTCAGAACATTCCCACTTCAAGGTTATTAAATGTATAAATAAACTGAAAAGGCCATATTTTAACTACTTTTTTAAAGAAAAACAATGATTTTGAACTGTCTTGCTAGATTGCTTGTATATTTGCAAGTTACAGATCCCAGTCGATTAAAAACTGCAGCTAACATGCAATTCGCTCTGTCCCTGGTCTATTGGGACCTGGATTTTTCACCTAGACCTCCTCAGAAGGCCATTGTTCCCCCCTCCACCATTTGTGAGGGAAGGTAGGCAGAAGAATACTGGTGGCTACAACATGGGGTTGTGATTAATACTGTGGATGGCAAATAATATCTGAAGATGTACATACTGTCCACTGTATTCATGATTAACTTTATTTTTTTATATTGTAAATCTGAATCATTGTAAGAGCACCTGGGCTAATGGACTGGCACTTTAATATAATCTGAATAAAACATCCTAGCAGAAGTCCATGTAAGTACTAGGTATTACAACACCTGAATTGGTCATGTTTCAAAAAAGTGTTAACTTTGTATTTTGACATGCACTTTGACTTTTTCCATTTTGTACTACTTGCTGCAAGACAAGGTTTTATGTTTATTTTTTACTACACAAGTGAACATGCACATACAAGAGAACAGAGAATGTTTTGTGGACAATGGGTACAAGATTTACTTCCTCAAGTTTTGAGGGATTTTGCCCCAGGGGACAGCTGAATGTCAGATATAGCCATCTGTCTAAAATCTGTTGTAGTCAACTGAAAGACACTCATACTTCAGTGGGCTTTGGATCAGACCCTTGGAGAATAGGCTTCTCCAGAAGAGTTTTGATGTTGAGATTTTCTTTAACTCTATTATTTAATTAGAAATTTGGGACTTAAGTGCATATTTCTGCAAATTTGTCTACCTTGAGACTAATTTTTGTCCTTACAATTAGTTGCCTATGATTCATGCAGGTATGTAGTTTTGTGGTGGCTGACTGAGTGCAGTGATACCACTGCAGAAGTTAGACTGAAAAAGGCTAGTTAGCCATACAATTCACCCCCTGCCTGTGCAAGATTGGCCTGTACAACAAATCACTAGTTATCATCAAAGATGAAACTTCCTGTCTCAATCCAAAATCCATTGACTTCAGTGGGCTTTTATACAAGGCCTTTAATAACTTTTTGCATAATTAAACTTAAGTATATTGATTTAGCTACTACAAATTTTAGGATTGCCTTTTTTGAAAACTTACATTTGAGAAAGAACAGCACTACAGTTGCACCATCCTGAGGCATAAATCTAGAGACCTGGACTCTCACTATCTGGTTGATGGGAAGCTGTAGCTCTTTTACACAGCCTGTGAAAGGAGGTTTTTGTACAAACACTAGTTTGGGAAAAACACAGTCTGAATAGGTCATTTTATTGGTCAAAGATCTGCATACTTTATGGTTTATCTAACAACTGAAGGATAAGTATATTTCAATGCAATTGTTACTGTTAAAGACTATTAGAAAACCTATTAGTTGTCTGACTTAGTTTCTCCCCTGCAAGCCCCAAAGGAAAATATTGATATTATGCTATATCAAATAACCCAAACTAGTTGCTTTTCTTAAGGCTTTTGGAACTATGAGGAAGCAATTAAAATCTACATGTTTACAATTTAACCAGCTATTCTCAGTTGGAATTGTTTTGTCCAAGTCTTCATACTGGGTAGTAGATGTTGGAGATCGATCAACTGCTTGCTGATTGAAAATATAGAAAAATTGGGTACAAGAGCCCACTTCCTTTGAAGTCATTGGCAAAACCAGAGTTCCAAATCCTACAGAAATTTTAGTCTTTATTCTTCCCTCTTTCAATCTCGATCTGATCCATATGCCTAGAACTTTCTTTGCTAGTCCTTGTAACCACTGAGTACTCAAATCAACATGTATATAAAAAATATGCTTTGGAACTCTAGCAAAATGGTTCCCAACTTGGTCCATGGACCACCAAGAGGAGCTAGGATACCTGCAAAAGTAGCTAGAAATAAGAGGAAGTGTGCCTAGCTCAGTTGCAAAGGGGGCTTTCACTGGAAGTTAGGAAATGGTCCACATGATCATGACAAATAGCAGGGGACTAAAAAGGCAGCACACAATTTTGAAAACTTGCAAACCTTGCTATAGCACATTTTGATGCTATTGGATAATAGTAAATTGTTGCATTTTAGCAAAATAGCCCAGGAACCTTAAAACAAAAAAGAATTTAAGCTTTAATTCTTAAAAAATGTACAACAGTCATAGCAGATACAGTTTGTCTCATGCAAGTAGTCCCATTGACTGCACTGCAAATAGTTAGAAAGCGGTCTTTGGCATTCAGGCCCTGATCCTACAATAGTGTTTATGGGGTGAACTCCATTGACCTCCATGGTGCTGTAAGTGGGCTCAGTTTCAGGATTGGGACCTTAGATTGTTTAAAAATAAAAAGCATATTACTGTGTTTTCTGTTGTGCCAAACAGTGACTTGATTACACTTCCTTCCAACTACTAAGTAAGTTTGGAAGGTGCATTTTCAGTTTTATTATTAAAATGGTAGTTTTTCATAATTTTGTACTAAAATTGTATATATTCTAATATTTTACTAGAATTTAAAATAATGAGCACAGTTAATATTGTAAAACCATTTAAGGCTGTGATCCTGCAAACCTTTAGTCTCCCAAGTAGGCCTTATTCTTACAAAGTCAATAGGAAATACTTGTCAACAGAGATTTGTAGGGTCAGGCCCTATATGAGTAAAACTTTCATTCTGAGTTCTAAACGTGCAAATCTGCACTAACTTTAAAAAGAAATCCTTGTAATGTTTTATAAGGAGCTCTTTAGCTTTTAACTTGTATTAACAAGGACAGTTCAGGATACGAGTTGAACCTTTTCAACAGCTTAAGTTCTTTATTTGGAAAACATTAACTTTGCTACTTTGTTTTTATTGTTA
Organism: Podocnemis expansa; assembly: GCA_007922195.1. Classification (NCBI taxonomy): domain Eukaryota; kingdom Metazoa; phylum Chordata; order Testudines; family Podocnemididae; genus Podocnemis; species Podocnemis expansa. The sequence continues at coordinate 123,236 of ML681981.1, read as the reverse complement.
TGGAATTTTATACATCTATTGGACATTCTTAACATGCACTATTTATCATACTCAAAGCACATCTGATTCTGAGGATTTTCTGTTCAATGATCACTCAAATATTGATTGAAGATGTTGGTAGGAGATTAATGGTCTCAATATTTAAAATCAACTGTGAAGCAGCTAACAATAATATTTGATATTTGCAAATGCACTGTTTAGCTTCAGATGACTTTAGCATAAAATTTTATTTGTATTTTAACATAGCTCGCACTGCTGGAAAAGACATGTTCTGACATTGTTTCATAGCAGAATTTGAGCTATGTTGGACATGCTTTTGTTATGGATTTTTTTCCTTGACAAAGGGACTGTCACTGGCAAGTTTCCCATCAGTTTAAGTTTCTGTGAAAATACATTGCCAACAGATGTTCTGTTGCAGAAAAAAACAATTCCCTGCTGAGGCATTTTTCACTGAGCAATCTTAGCATATGCGCTTCTAGTTCCTGCTTTGTTAATGTGTATTTCAATGTACAGAGCATATTTTGTATGCAAAAGATGAGACTTGAGTTAGTTGTAAAACAAATTCTATCGTGTAGTGATGTTTTTAGAAAACAAAGTTTAATTCTGAAATAACTTGACTATAACTAGTGTAGTGTAGTTCATGTTGTGGAGCCTTGTTTTGTAAAACATGAATAAAACACTTTCTAATGATGTTTAATTTTTTCTTTTTGAAACACAACATCAGTCTTGCCAGCTACTCATGGGCAGTCTTTACGCATGCAAACTGGTCCATCAACTTCAATGGGGAGTACTTGCATGTACATGCAGGATTAGGCCCCACAAAGCTCATTGAACATAATGGAAGGACTCCAGTGGAGCCATCCAAACTGGATGTTTGGTGTTCACTATGTATCAAATAGCTACTGAATTCATTAGGATAAATACCAAACTCTACCCTAAACTCTAAGAACATACATTAATATCCTTATCTAAACACTGTTTTAGGACTGGAAAGAGTACACTCGAAGCTGAGTGACTGCAAGAGAGTAAGGCAGAGCAGAATCATCATAGCCAATTTATTTCCAGCTGCAGCACCAGAACTAATAGTTCAAGGCACCTGAAGGTCAGGAAAATGTTAGTAAAGTGGTGTAAATTCAAGTAAAACACTAACATTTAAAGGGAACAACTGAAAAAAAAGTACAAGAACAGAGGTATAGTTTAGCTATATTACTAGATGGAATGAGGAGAGAAACCACCATGTACAAGTATCTGAAGAGGACTTGTACAGTGTTGGAGGGAGCATGATCATCCTGCACTGGTAGCACCTGTCCTATCGGTTTGGGCCTTGTTTCCTGCTCTGGGTAGTGTGACCTAGCAAATGGGGTCACAGTGCTATTGATGGAGCAGTGGACATACCAAACCTGAATGGTGGTGCAACTCAATGCACTAGGTCACAACACCACTGGGATTTAGTGTGTTTTACTGACTTGATCTAAATAAATATTCAGTTTTTCTGACCACCTTCCTATCCGTGACAAAATTGAGACTTCACATGTAACTTCATATTTAAGAGATTTACTTGGTTATTCCTAGGAGTTTTTGCACTCAAAGCAGGAAATGTTTTGACTGCAAAGCAAACTAAATGAGAACATTGCTGGGGAATAAAGACAAGACCACCATATACAGCCTTAAATATAGCATTTACAATCTTAGTCAAAAACTTCCTAGAACTAAGCTACCCCGCCCTAGTTCTTTTTGAGTGATTTTGATCTAGAAAAACAGTTGCCCAGAAAGGGACCTTCCCAAAGCTTTTGAGCTCTTCGCATTCAACCTATTAAAAAAAAAAAAAAAATTCCCCTCTCACCCCTATGGGTGGTATGTGTCATCCTCAACCTCGGGTCCTCTACCAGAGGCCTGGGAGTTTGAGGGTTCTGCGCAGTATCTTAGCTGTTCCTAGCACTGCACTCTTCTGGACAGAGAGCTCTGATGTTGTTCCTGGGATCTGTTGGAGCCACTCTCCCAGCTTAGGAGTCACAGCCCCGAGTGCTCCTACCACCACCGGGACCACTTTGGCCTTCACTTTCCACATCCGCTCTAGTTCCTCTTTCAGGCCCTGGTACTTCTCCAGCTTCTCATACTCCTTCTTCCTGATGTTGCTGTCACTTGGCACTGCTACATCTATCACCACCGCTGTCTTCTGGTCCTTGTCTATTACCACGATGTCTGGTTGATTGGCCAGTACCTGCCTGTCTGTCTGGATCTGGAAGTCCCACAGAATCTTAGCCCTGTTATTCTCCACGACCTTCTGTGGGATCTCCCATCTGGGCTTGGGAGGGTCTAGCCCATACACTGTGCAGATGTTCCTGTACACAATCCCAGCTACTTGGTTATGTCATTCAGTGTATGCTGTTCCTGCCTGCATCTTACATCCTGCCGCTATGTGTTGGACTGTCTCTGAGGCCTCTCTGCACGGTCTGCACCTTGGGTCCTGTCTAGTGTGGTAGACCCCTGCTTCAATGGATCTGGTGCTCAGTGCCTGTTCTTGTGCTGCTATGATCAGTGCTGTCTTTTAGTCCAGACCTTTCCAGCCACTGGTAGGATTTCCCAATGTCAGCCACCTCAGCTATCTGCCAATGGTATATCCCAAGCAGGCTCTTGTCTTGCCATGGCACTTCTGCTTGATCTTCCTCCCATGTCTGCTGCCGCCTCAGGCATTCTCTCAGCAGCTCATCTTTGGGTGCCATCTTACTGATGTACTCCTGGATGCTCTGGGTTTCATCCAGGACAGTGGTTTTGACACTCACCAAACCCCGCCCGCCTTCTTTCCGGCTGGTGTACAGTCTCTAGGTGTTGGATTGGGGTGGAAACCTCCGTACATTGTGAGGAGCTTCCGGGTCTTTGCATCAGCAGCCTCCATGTCCTCCTTTGGCCAGCTCACTATACCGGCAGGGTATCTGATGACTGGCAGGGCGTACCTGTTGATGGCATGGATCTTGTTCTTCCCATTGAGCTGGCTCTTCAGGACCTGTCTTATTCTTTGGTGGTACTTGGATGTTGCTGTCTTCCTTGCCTCCTCATCGTGGTTCCCATGTGACTGTGGGATGCCAAGGTACTTGTAGCTGGTCTGTATGTCTGCTATGCGGCCTGCTGGTAGTTCCATCCCATCAGTCTTGACTACCTTCCCTCTCTTTACTACCATCTGGCCACACTTCTCCAGTCCGAATGACATCCCAATATCCTCACTGTAGATCCGTGTCAGGTGGATTAGCGAGTCGATGTCTTGTTCAGTCTTAGCATACAGCTTGATGTCATCCATGTAGAGGAGGTGGCTAATGGTAGTTCCGCTCTTGAACTTGTATCCGTATCCAGTCCTTGTGATTATCTGGCTGAGGGGGTTCAAGCCAATGCAGAACAGCAGCAGGGACAGCGCATCACCTTGGTATATGCTGCACTTGATGGCCACTTGTGCAAGCTGTCTTGAGTTGACTTCCAGCGTTGTCTTCCACAGTCCCATTGAGTTCTTGAGGAAGGTCCTTAGTGTCCTGTTGACTTTGTATAGCGCCAGACATTCACAGATCCATGTGTGCGGCACTGAGTCATAGGCTTTCCTGTAGTCAATCCAGGCTGTGCTCAGAGTGGTCTGTCTAGACCTTGAGTCTTGGGCGACTGCTCTATCTATGAGCAACTGGTGTTTTGAGCCTCTGGTGTTGTTCCCAATGCCCTTCTGAGCTGTGCTCATGTACTGGCCCATGTGGTCCTGTAGCCTGGCGGCTATGATGCCTGATAGGACTTTCCATGTTGTGGGGAGGCAGGTTATTGGTCCATAGTTGGATGGCACTTGTGGGGGGTCTTTCATGATCAGCACTGTCCTTCCTTGTGTTAGCCAGTCTGGGTGGGAGCCTGCTGCTAGCAGCTGGTTCATCTGTGCTGCTAGGCATTCATGCACTGCTGTTAGTCTCTTTAGCCAGTAGGTGTGGATCATGTCCGATCCAGGTGCGGTCCAGCTCTTCATGTTCTTGACCCATTGTTGGATGTCTGCTACTGTGATGGTGACTGGTTCCTGTTCTGGGAGATTGCTGTGGTCTGTTCTCAGGTCCTGCAGCCACTTTGCACTGGTGTTATGAGTCTTCTCTTTCTCCCAGATGTTCTTCCAGTACTGTTCAGTTTCTGCTGTTGGTGGCTCTGCTGTTAATGTGTTGTTGCACTGCAGTTGAGAGTACACCTTGGATGGTTCTTTGGAGAACAGGGCATTTATCTTTTTGGCCTCTGCTTCTCTAGTGTATCTCCTTAGCCTGGTAGCCAGTGCTGTGAGCCTTTGTTTAGCAGTCTCTAGGGCTTCAGATGGAGTCAGGCCCTTGTATTTTTTCAGTAGCCGAGTCTTATCCTTAATCTCTACACCCTTCTGTAGTTCCACCAGCTGACTAACTTCTCTCTGAGTTGCCTTGTCTTGATCTTATCCTCCATATATTGTTAGAACTGGCCATTTACTCTTACTGGGGAAAAAGTCACTTCCTTCCTATGTCTTAAAATCAGCAATGTTACGTATTCGGGTCCGTGATAGCAATCCAGTTGATTTTTGCACATCTTCCAGAATGGATGGCAGAGATATAGCCAGGTCATGATCATGTGGAACACGGTTTGCTTGACAAAAATGTTCCATAGTTTGAAATCAAGATAAGTCTAGTCTAAAGCAGACTGCGACAGGTTACAAAAGGATGTCACAGAACTGAGTAACTGGACAACAAAATGGCACATAAAATTCAATGATGATAAATGCAGAGTAATACACATTGGCAAAAATAATCCCAACTACATATATAAAATGATGGGATCTAAAGTAGCTATTTGCCACTCCAGGGAGAGATCTTGAAGTCACTGTGGATAACTTGCTGAAAACATCCACTCAATGTGCAGCAGCAGTCGAAAAACCTAACAATACTAGGAATCATTACAATAGGGATAGATAAGACAAAACATATTGCCTTTATATAAATCCATGGCACAGCCAAATCTTGAATATTGTATGCAGCTCAGGTTGTCCCATCTCCAAAAAGATATACTATTTTTGGAAAAGGGGCAACAAAAGTTGATTACGGGTATGGAACAGCTTCCAGATGAGACTAAATAAGTTTGATTTTTCATTTTGGAAAAAAAAGACAACTGAGCCAGGGATATGTTACAGGTCTATAAAATCATGACTAGCACAGAGAAAGTACAGTATTTGCACCATCTCATATCACCAGATCCATGCGTCACCAATTGAAATTATTAAGCAAAAACTAAAGGAAGTTGTTCTTCATACAATGCACAGTCCATCTATGGAACTCTTTGCCAAAGGATGCTGTGAAAGCTAAGACTACAATACAGGTGAAAAAAGAACTAAAAAGAAGTTCTTGGAGGATAGCTGCAGCAAAAACTATTAGCCAGGATAGTCAGGGATGCAAAACCATGCTCTGAAGTTTTCCTAACCGCTGTTTGCCAGACGCTGGGAATCGGTTACTGGAGAAGGCTCCCTTGATGATTACCAGTTCTGGTCATTCCTTCTGTAGTACCTGGCCACTGTCAGACGACAAGATGCTGGGCTTGATGGAGCATTGGTCAACCATATACGACCATTGTTATGAAGAGACGCTTGAAGAATTGTCATGCTGCAACCAATTGGAGGGGGGAGTGCAATTGGGTGCCACTATGGGGACTCAGTGTCATGGATTTATTTTACTGTGCCCACACCTATCTGCATAGCATTAAGTGGAAATCCAATAAGTGGGAGACATATCCAGGAAAGTGAGCCACACTCTGCTACAGACTAAACAAGGGCTAGTAAAGAGGTCCATAGAGTTTTGCATCAGTTGTTCCGTCTATGTTCTGGATGAGCTTCACACGCATCGTTATTTTGATGTGGATATTTTTCACATGTTAGTGACATGTGAAGCTTTAGTCTGTCATGCCAAGATATTTCTGGGTGGGATTGTGTCTTACTGCTGGCCACAGATGTTCATGTACAGTTCCAGCCTAGCCTTCTCACTGTTTAAATTAAATGCTGACAGCAGTCTTGGTGAGGTTTGTTTTTAGCCACCAATGTAAGAAATTTTTCTTCAGGGTTTTAAATTCCTGGGTTACGGTTTGCTCTATGATATTTAAATCCTGCACAGTGACAATAGTGTCATCAGCATAGGCAAATTTCCATTGAGATGGTCAAAGAAGATTGCAGGATCAGTCCTAGGCCACCTTGTACTAATATGGAACTCAAATACTGGGACCAGGCTTTCACTGTGTGGTGAAAAAGATTTAGGATAAGAGTGGTTTCCTCAGTAAGAAGCAGCATTGCATACTGTCCATGCTAACCACGATGGAAGGATCCAGAATGGTTCTTCAATATGCTTGTTTACGTTCTTTCATTTCTTAATGATAAAATAAGGGTTAAACTAGTAGACAACTTCACTCCAAGACTTAACATCTATTATATTGTCATGCTGAGCTTTAGGTGAAACTTCACTGAAACTGCTGGGTGTAATAAGCCATGCTTCATTCAGGTTAAACATAAAAAACAATTAAATTCCTTTATAGAACAGACAATGGAACCACCATGAGCCACTGGCCACGGCCCAAAAAACAGGCCACCTCATTGACTCAGACTCTAAGGTCAGAATGGACTAGTCCCTTGATCATCTAGTCTAACCTCCTGTATACCACAGGCCACAAAAGCTCACCCACCCACTCCAGCAAAAAGCCTCTAACCTATGACTGAGGTATTAAAGTCCTCAAATCATGATTTAAGGACTTTAAGATACACACAATTTACCAGCAGGCGAGCCAGGCCCCATGCTACAGAGGAAGGTGAAAAACCCCCAGAACACTAGCCAGTCTGCCCTGTAGGAAGATTCCTTCCTGACCACAAATATGGCAATCAGTTAAACCCTGAGCATCTGGGCAAGTCTAGCCAGCAAAGCACCCAAGAAAGAATTCTCTGTGACAACTCAGAAGACACCCCATCTACCCTCCCTTCCTAGGCCAATGGCATAGCCACCACCACTAGTCAAAGATCAATCAGTTTCCAGAGTAGGCCATTCTATCATGACATCCCCTCCATGAACTTATCAAGCTCAGTTTTGAAGGCAGTTATGGTTTTTGCCCCCACAGCTCCCCTTAGAAGGCTATTCCAGGACTTTATTCCTCTGATGGTTAGAAACCTGCATCTAACTTCATCCCTAAACTTCCTGATGGACAGTTTGTATCCATTTGTTCTTGTCTGCAAAGCTGAAATTGGATTTGAAAGGATTGTCCCTGGGGATCTGAATGTAAATGCAAGGAGCAGGGTATTATCTGCTGCAGCTGTGTGTAAGAAAGAATGCAGCAAGAAAGCCCCAGAAAAGTACATGTAGCACAAGAAAAAGCTGAAAGAGCTTTTTAGGAGAATGCTGACTGGAAAACGGCCTGGCATTGGGGAGGATTAATGCACAGGCCAACTGAGCCCATGCCCAGGGGCTAACCATGACGTGGAGGCCCCTCTATCCTGCCAGTACTGAGGAAGGGAGCAGAGTGGACTGACCCAGAAGCTGGGCTCAGGCCAGCCGTGGCTTGGCCAGTTGGCCCCCAGGGTCGGTGGGGCAACTGTCATGTGCAGTATCGCCTCCAGAGTGGCCTTCACGCCCCACCAGAAGCCACACCACACGTGCCAGTCAGCCCGGCCACCCCCAGGGGCTTACGGGCTAGGCTGTGGCTGACCTCTGGCCCCAGCCTCCCCTCATCCCCCCACCCAGCACTGGCCCACCTGCACCAGGCCCCTGTGCTGGAGGGGCAGGACCAGGCATGGAGGCCCACCAGTGGTGGAGGCCAAGGGGCCCTGCAGCCCTTGATCCACCACTGCCTGGAGCTGTGACCAAAAGAATATGTCTTCTGTTGTTTGAGTCCTACTGTGTTCAGGGAAACAGGACTTTGTATATATTGGTTAGTATGTGAGATTGCATCAAATAAATGGCTGACTCCATTGTCAATTTCTCCTAATTTAGTTTTTAAATTTGTATCCAACATCAAAGCCACTACTTCTTATGCTCAAATACAAATTAATTGATGCTTTTAGTGTTTGTTTAGAAAAAGAAAATCTAATAAAATATGCTCCTTCATAAGAAAATAGAATCATACATTATCAAGGACATCAAGTCTCTGCTACTAAGACATGGTTATTTTTAGTATATTCTACAATGTTTTATAATGTCTAGCTCAGTTCTGACTGTCCAAGAGATACTTCACCATTACTGAATGGTCCCTGTTTTTCTACCTAAATTTTTCTTTTTCCTAAACACATGTTTTCATTGTTGGTCTATACACTTTTTCAGTGACTCATGCCACACTATCCACTGGTTAGCCTTTCCTCTAGCTCCCTCTTTACTTTCAGGTGTTTCTTCTTTGTACCTTCTTCCATGCTGCTCCTTATGCATAGGCCAGCCACACAGCTACTGTGCAACAAGCCACTTTTCCTTAAATGTCACTGTTTCCGAAGTTTATCAGCACTCATCCTCTCAGAAAATGTATTTCATGTGTTTATAGAGATATTTAGGGAAATGTAACACCAAAAAGATCTAGGAAGCCATCTTTTAGTTATTGCCTCCTATAGTGAAACTACACTTAATCACTTTAAGCCTTTGTAACTCAATATTCCTTCAAGCACTGATCACATGACATTGAGGAATGGCGTTAATAGTTGTGTGGCACTTTAAGACCAACAGATTTATTTTTTGCATGAGCTTTCATGGGAGAAGATCCCACTTCCTCAGATACTTTAAGAGTTCACCCATCTTCGAAGCATCTGAGGAAGTGGGATCTTCTCCCACGAAAGCTCATGCAAAAAATAAATCTGTTAGTCTTAAAGTGCCACACAACTCCTTGTTGTTTTTCCACTGGACTAGACTAACATGTCTATCCCTTTTTAAAGTTAATAGTTGTAACACTTATCTGTTCTCCTAAAGCAAGTGTCAATTCTTTTGAGCCTTATGCTGTTTTATAAGTATCGGACCAGACAAAGTACTCACAACTTTCTGTCTTAAGGAGTGTGTACCCATCACTACAGTGCCATGCCGTTCATTTTTCTCCTTTTCCCTGGGTAGCTTATATGGCATTGGTATAGAACTCTGTAGATGGATGTACTCTTCTTCCGATACTGCAGTCTTTATGGGATTAGATGGAACTGTATGAAGTGACCCAAGCAGTTACTCTTTAATAAGGGGACAATATGAAAAGTCACATCAAATTTGCTAGTGAGTGGGCCAAACAATGCATCTCATAATGGCCTGAATTCAAATTTATCTAACTTGCAAAGACAGATTTAAAATACTGTACTAGACTTCAAACACCTATTATCACAAACATGACCTTGCTTAAATTGTATGAGCATGGGATAGCTATAGCAAAAGAATAAACAGATGAATTGTATTGAGGTACTTCTTCAGCCTTTTCAGGCCCAGATTAAGGAATCCTGTGTTACCCCACCACTGGCAGTCCCCCGGCCTAGAGCTCTAGTCCTCCACCACCATGCTCCCCCCAGGGGCTGGCACTGAAGGTAGGCAGAGGCTGCGCTCCTGCCCTGCCCCGCCCCTGGGCCTGCCGGGAGCAGTGCAGGGTGGGATAGCTCCATTCGGTCTGCTCTATTTTGGGGGCAGCAGGCTGCGGCTGGCCCTGGATGGCATGTAGTATGGCCTCTGGTGTTGCGCTCCAGGGCCAAGGACCATGGAAGGCCATGCTGGAGTTGCACCATGCACCAGCCCAGCCAGCCCCAGCCCAAAGCAGAACGAAGAGGGCCGGCCCACCCCATCCCCGGGGGTGGACCACAGAGCCTGGCCTCTGGCCAAGGCCCCCGCTCCCCCCAGCAGCAGCAAGGCAGCCCCCCCTCCCCTGATTCCCAGTTCCCCCTCTCAAGTTGGGGTGGGGCGGTGGCAGATTAAGGCAGGGCCATAGGGCCAAGACCTGGGATTTCAGCCCCTATAGCCCTTGTGTTAATCCAGCCCTGCACCTATTGCTTATTAATATGATTATAACCTTGACACTAATTCAGGGCTAAGCAGTGTATTGAAACCAGCACCAAGCCCTTTTCCCTCCAAATATTGCTGGAGTATGGGCAAAGCACAGCTTAAGATATGAGCTAAAATGAAGTCAACAGCTCCATAAGGAAATCATGAGGTGGAAATGCAAGGTGACATTTTCATGTCTGTACATATAGTAGGATCACATTTTTCTGTGAAGTACAATGTGCTTAAATCAATTGTTGAAGCAATCTTGGGACAGTTAGAGGTCTCAAAGAGCTGAAGAAAGGCAAACATAGCAAATATACACACACACACACCCCCAAAAAAACCCCACACAGCATGGATTCATCAAGAACAAATCTTGCCAAGCCAACCCAATTTCCTTCTTTGACAGAGTTACTGGCCTGGACCCTAGCGGATAAGTGGGAAGGTGCAGATGTGATTTATCTTGATTTGTAGTAAGGCTATTGACAGTCTCATGTGCCATTCTTTAAGCAAACTTGGGAAATATGGTCTAGATAAAATTACTATAAGGTAGGTGCCAAGACTGTACTCAAAGAGTAGTTATCAATAGTTTGCTATTAGGTCAAACTGGGAACATGTATATGGTGAGATCCTGCAGGGGTCTTTCTTGAGTCCAGTACTAATCAATGTTTCCCTTAGTGACGTGGACAACAACATAGAGAACATGCTTATAAAATCTATGGATGATACCAGAATGGAAGAAGGTGCAAGCACTTAGGATGACAGAACTGGAGTTCACAGCAACATTGACAAATCAGAGAATTGGTCTGAAATCAGCATGACAAAATTCAATAAAAACAAATGCAAAGTACTGAACTCAGAAAGCAAAAGTCAAATGCACAACTACAAAAAGAGAGAGAACTGGCTCAATGGTAAAACTGCAGAAAAGGATCTAGGACTGCTATATGACTCATGAATTGAATACAAGTCAACAACATGATGCAGTTGCCAAAAAATGGGGAGGTGGTTATATCAGTCTGGGATATATTAACAAGAGTGTTTTAAGGCATGGAAAGTAATCATCCTGTTCTCTCTGCCATGGTGAGGCCTCAGTTGGAGCATTGTGTCCAGCTCTGGGCACCATACTTTAAAGAAGATATGGATAAACTGAAAACATCAGCAGAGAGAACAAAAAAATGACAGAAGATTTAGAAAATCTGACCTGTGAGGACCAGCTTAAAAAACAGCCATGACTCAGGATTTACTTCTATTGCATGTGCTGTGTAGTGTATATGCAACCCACTTTATTCTGGGTTTGCCTTGGAGAATGAACAGATCATGCCTTTTGCAAAGAGAGCTACCTTCTAGTAAGGGGGAGGACAGGCAGTAAAGGTTTCCCACAATGCAACACAGTCCTGGGTCTAGAATGGTTACCTTTCACAGAGTTTACAGGGAGACACGTAGGAGCTCTGTGGATGGATTTTCACAGACTACTGCTTATCTTGCTGATCAGTAACATCTCATTGTTTACTTGTACTCCCCAGCCTGTCTCTAATGAACTCTTGAATTCTCTCTTATGCATAGACTGTAAACTCCTGAGAGCAGGGGTTGTCTTTTTGTTCTTTGCTTGAACAGGGCCTAACACACAGGCTCCTAGTCCATGATTAGGGACCATAGGTGCTATGTTAATACAGATAATAAATAAGATACAGATGACATTAACTAGTTCTCATAACCCTCCTGTGTAACATGTGGGTGAATACTTTTATTCCCATTTAACAGAGAAAACTGAGCCCATACAACAAGTCAAGGATAATATCCAGATCAGCATTCATGATGACAAGTCCCGACCCCATACTCATTCCATCCATATTTGAGGACTAGAGTTAACATCCTAAAAACAAAACAAAAACGCAATGGTGGTAAACTTTAAGCAGAGGAAGCCTCTGTTTCTCCAAAATTATCTAGACTTTTTATTTACAGAAGCTTATCATTATACCATAAAGTACTAAAACTATTTCAAACTCACCAAACTCTTGCTCTGAAATGCTCATGATGTCTATACAGTCTGCATTTATGTCATTGATTGCTGGCTTGATGTGCTGCTGCATCCTGTAGGCTACAAGTAGCAAATGCAACCTAGAAATTGGAGCATTCATGACTAATATCTTGCTCACCCAGAATCAAAGCCCACACATCTCTACAATACTACAGGATCAAACAGAACAGATTATTGTATATTTAAAATGCTTCTATTGGGCCCTACTATATGTAATTCAGTTATACCTTCAGTAGTTAGAATCAAAATGGTTCCCTTAGGGCTACAGCTGTTTCTCTCACCTAGATTTAAAGGACCAGCTACCATAAGAGCATTCTGGGAAAGGCTCTGAAGAGTTTAGCAATGACCAACCAATCAGAGAGGCCAGATTGGCTGTAGCTTTTTTGGCCTCAATTCAATGCCACAGCTGCAGTCAAATATTTGATTTCAGTTTATAATTGGCCCAGACTGTTCAATTTCCTATTTGTTTGTTGCCAGTTGATCTTGGGGTGTCAAACTCATTCAATGTGAGAGGCCATGCTAGAAGGCACGACACCCATCGCAGGCCATGTAACTGCACAGATTCTCCAGCCTTTTCCCTCTCCATGTTCAGAGAAAGAAAGTGTCATTCTGCAGTTCATTTTCTGATCATAAGCAAAAAAAAAAAAAAAAAATCCTGATCCAGGCCATAGACTGTGAGCTTCACACCCCAAGAGGGTGAAATTCTGACCTCAGGAAAGTCAATGTAGCTTTGTAATGAACCGCTGAGCAAATGTTTGTAAGAAGCAAACTGAAATTAAACAAAGTGGAGTAATGTGACCCCAGGCTGTAGACAGGCAGCATTGATGACATGTCTACACTGCCATGGGATATAAGTCAAGTGACATGTTAAGAACTCCTGGGCTTGAACAGCTACAGAACTTTTTAACCCTACACTGACTTTTCTGACCCATGCTTGAACTTGGAGTTCCGGCATCCAAAATGCAGCATATAGCCCCAAGTCAGACTAATGATATTCCAGCATTCCTAGATATATTCCTGTCCCTGAAATGTGGCTGCTCTAGCCTGAGGGCTATGGTGCCCTCTGGAAAAACTTTACTGCCCACCCGGCATTCTACCAGAAGCTTGACCAGCCCATCAAAATAGCTTGCCGAGCAGTCATTTTGGACCACACACCCCTAGCTATTGGCAATAGTAATATGTTGGATGCAATTTTGATGCATGCCTGTTGCTTGTGGTTTCACTCCTGTGTCAGGAACCTGGCAGAGCTACCGTGAGGTGCTGTTGGATGTTCTCGCAGCATTTTCTTGTCCCACCAAAAGTACCTGATGGATTTTCTAATGGAGCTGCCAGGGGCAGGCAGCAGAAGATGGAGCATGCCCCAGTACTACAGCCTCCTAGTGGCAGATGCTGCTCAATGTAACAGGCCCAGCTACTGAGGCCTCCCTATATAGGCTGGTGCTGCTGCTGCTGCTGCAAGGCCACAAGCACAGCCTGATGATACCACATTGTCATACTGATGTGGGACGCTCACCAGTGCACCTAGCCCTTTTGCGTGAAGAAAACCACATTTCTAGAGTTTTGAGAGTGGCTTACCCTTCCCACTCAACATAAAGCGACACAACTGACGTCACCTTTCTTAGTCTAGAAGCAGGCTGCAGTAACGTCTGGAAGCTGGCTACCCCAGTCTGCTACAGAGTTGTTGCCAGCCAGATTAGAATTGGATAATCGACTGGCAAAATGGTGGTGGCGATTCCTGTGGCAAACAGGCATTAGCTTTACTCTGTGGTGACAGACAAGCTATGTGCTGAGGTGTATGCTGACTTTGAGCAAATGGGGTTTCCTAACTGCCAGGACTGTCACTCAGACTCATGTGCCCATAGTTTGCTTTTCTCTAGAGTATGTGCATACACAAACCAGCAAGGGTACTACGCCACTGTTACGTGGGTACTAGTGAGCCTCAGAGGTGGATTTTTGTCAGTGTGGGCTGTACCGGAAAGGATCATGATGCCTGAGTTTTTTGCTGCTTGGAAGTCTCTAGTTGTGGCTAGGCTGGGACACTATTCTTCTCAAATGACACTGACATTAACAGTGTTACTGTGCCTGCTATTATTCTGGGGAACCTTGTGTACCCCTTTTTGCTTTGGGTTAACAATAATACTCCGATTTCTGAGGCACTGGCAAAGGAAGGCTTAATTACACAGAAGATAAGAATGATTGTTTAATGTGGTTTTGGTGGATTTAAATCACGTTGGAGGTGTCTACAGACCCGTTTTGACATTCGCTGCTTCTGCAGGCATAGAATAATTTCTTCATTTTGCCTAATTCATTCACAGTAAAGCAACTTGGTGTTGAAAAAGCAGGAAAACTTGATTTCTGATCCAGTCTGTGAATAACAATGAGGAGGAAGGGATAATCTACTTGTTTTAAAAGTTTGTGGGACAGCCTAAATAACTTAGAAGACTTGTCTCATTTTCAAAAGACCTAGGTGAGCACGAATGTAAAGCTTTACTTTCATTTAGGCATATTTGAAAAACTTCCCCAGGCTAACCTGAAATAATCAGTTTAGTTCACTGACAACTGTTAATCCTTAATAAATCATTTAGTTGTAAATGTGAAACATGTTTTGATAAGAGAAATTTGTTTCCAAAACATGGAAGGTTGTTTTGTTTAATAACAAATTTTATATGCTGTTGTGTGTTTAATTAAAATTTCAGTTACCATTCAAATGCAGTGTGACTCATGATCAAAAAGTTAATTATCTAGTAAATAAATAATGTGTGCCACTCTTTTCTAACTTTCTAAAGTTGGACTTAAAAATCTGAAAATCTTAATCTATGTAATTGCTTAAATAAATGTATATAGTTATAGTGCAGTGACACTCAGACCTCAGTGGTTCAGAAGTCAAATTAGCAGTCAGTGTTACCCAAAAGTACAACAGTAGTGTGAATTCATTGTTTCAGATACTATGTGTATTTTTTCTTGGTTATTCTGACCAAAGATTATTATTTTATCAACCACATTTGGTTAACAACATAGTAAAGGCATCCTCATTCATTAATAATGTTGATTGGTTAATAATTAAATCACAGTGTTTTAATATCATGTGCTGTGAAGAGCTGCACGAGACACATTAAAAAGCCACCTGCGGCTCCCAAGCCTTAGCCTGAAAACTATTATTATGGTGTACGTTCCTCAGCAGGAAAAATAATATACTAAATCTAGTATAAAGGTGCTATTTAATTCTAAATAAGTATGTTTTAACAAGTATCAGCCAATGAGAATGTGCCCTTCTTTAGAAAACAACTGAAGTACAAATGGAAAAGCTGATTAAAATCACTGGTTTAAACAAAAGCTTTCCATTTAGTAATTTAAATCATGATTTAAGTCAACCCATCCTGTCATAGGGTAGGTGTGAAGAAAATGGTCTGTCCTCATACTTCCCGGGAGCTCACAAACTGTTCAGAGATCTGCCTCAGCCTAAACCCTGGCAGGCTTCTCATACTAGATGTTCCCCCACCAATCTCCCCAAAGCACGTCTTGATAAAAAACAGCTGAGGCTGGGCATGCCTGTCTCTCCCACACTACCACTGACCAGTGCTTTGCCTAGTGATTAAGGCACTGACCTGGGATGTGAGACACCTTGATTCAATTTTCTGATCTACAACATTTGGAGCAGAGACTTGAATCCATGTATCCCATCTTCCAAGAGAGTGCTTTTAAACCAACAGGCTGTTCTGGGGTGGGTCAATCTCACCTACTGAAGCTGTTAGACTTTGTATGAATAATAAAATATTTTATTAGGGACAGAGACTGAAAGACAGTGACCAGTAGCCTGGCAGTTCGGGCATTCACCCAGGCTGTGGGACAATCAGGTATGAGTCCCTGCTCCAAATCAGCAGAGCCTAAGGATTAAAACCAAAAACTTCCCAGCTGCATGCTCTGAATGCTGAAGCTGGGTTTTTATTACAGTTCTGAGTTCAGTGGATCTGCAGGATAGAGCAGGATAAAATTACAGGACCTAAACGTTGCCTGATTTTAATGTTAAACACTTTACTGCCTCTTCTATTTGTTGCCTCAGGTAGCCTGACAGCATCTGTTCTTCAAAAAGAGAGAGAGAATACCATTTCCCTCTCTACACAGTGCAAGTGTCAAATCTAGAAATGCATCTTCTAGATTTGACACTTGCACTGCACAGAGAGAAAAATGCACACATTCAGCAGCTGCAGGTTTGATCGCTGTTGCCAAATATTGCAGAATAGAGTACATGCAAATATGATCAACACATCCAGACAGTGCGTCTTAGCAAGAAAGACTCAACAGATACAGTAATCCACATGACTAGAAGAAACAAGAAGAGAAAGAAAAAGAGTGAAAGGAAGAGAGTAGAAGAGAAAGTCACAGAGTACAAAGATAGCCTAAACACACACACTTCATTATTACCTAACACTTTACATATTAAAAAGCATCACGCAGACACTAATCAGTTAATGTCAGACTATTTGTAATGGCCATTAAATAAAACATTATAATTTCTTACATATGCTACTATTCATTCCATGGTTATGCAGGGTGATGAAGACAAGCGACTCTCTGAATGTCCTGACAAGAATAATGACTCTAAGAATACAGGAGGAACTTAATTACCAGAAGTAAACAGCATTTAAGACCCAGGCTTTTCTTCCTAGGTGTGACATTACTGCCTCGCTTTAAACACCTTGGAAGAGCAAAAGACTGGGAGGAAGATATGAGAATTCTTTGCTTCTAATATTTGTACTCCTGAAAAAGGGCAAGTGACATGGAAAAAAGGAAAACTGAGCTAATATGAAATGGGAAAGGAACAAAGGGATGGATACATGGACAATTAAGGAAGAACAGAAGCAAGGAGGAAAAAACAGTATGGATGGAGGGGCCAGAGAAGGAGTTCAAAGATTTGTATTCCAGATGTTTTCAGACACGCTGATTAGAACTCAGGGGACTACTGCACCAAGTTGTCTTATTGTTGGCCTAGTCTTAAACATGCAACATACGAGTTGGGGTTTTTTCTGGTTACGTAACATTGTAACAAAAATGAAACTATAAATTAACATGAACCTCCACATATGGCAGTTGTATCTTCTCTGAAAGTTTTACCTTTCCTGCTAAATAAGCCAGCATGATTTTGGCACTCCTTATGCTGAAAACAGTGGGCTTATTTTAAAGAAAAATATTGCTTCACTACACTGTCTGTTGCTTGTTGAAATGACGAAATGACTTTTCTAATAAATTCACTGGTTGGCAGATCACACTGATTTTTTTGATGAGTCTCTTGTCGTAAATTTTCCAAAAACTCTGCTTTAAGTTTATTAAGTTCTTCTGCCAGAATCTTCATCTCATTTGGGAGTATATTTTTGTCTAAAAGGAAAAACAAAACAAAACATAGTTGCATTTTCACATCTGCTAACTTTCAAAAACCTTGGCCCAGATTCTACACACAATTTAGTTCAGTGGGACTTCTCATGAAAGTGAAATTTCACTTGAGTGTACTTGCAGGATCCTAGATCTGATCTTATGCTATTGAAGTCTATGAGAATTTCACAGTTTCTGCCTTATGTTAAGTACCAGTTGAGCTATATACTTTGCAGAATGACCAACAGAATATGCTATGCATACCTTTTACATCCTTCATTGTTTGAGAGACAATTCTTCTGAAAGCTCGATCAGCTTGGTGAAGAATATTATCTGCACAAATGGCTCGGTCTGTTTCCTATCCAAAACCAACAGAAAGTTATATTTAAGAGTAGAAATGCATCCAAGAAATGTTCAGTTGCTTTAGAATTTCACCTGCTTCTGTGTGTCCCTCCCACTGTATATAAATAAAAAGATTTTGAAGTCTTCAGTATTAAGGGGCAGACTGTGGAATTTAGCCACAGCTTTGTGTTGGAAGTAGCAAGAAACTGCACGATGGCATTCCCTGTCCTGTCATGTCTCAGTCATACCAGGGAAAAGCAATGTCTCACTCCATTAAAGGGGCACCTTACTATTTCCCTCCCAATGCAGTTAGTCAGTTCTGGGAGGCATTATCTTAACAAATGCCAAACATATTCAAACTTGCTAAAATAGTGGCATAGTCACTATTTTTCAAACAGAAATTAACTCTTTCTATACATAGCCTTTTTTCCCCTATGTTTCTGCAAGCAAGAACTGTGGAAGGTATTTCTCATTTTTAGACATCGAGGTGAACAGACTACAACTTAAAATGCACAATTAAGCCTTTCAATATAATCTTCAGAAGGCCATCCATTTAAACACAATTAAAACTACCTTTTGCTCAGTATTTTCCTCAATTTGTTTCACTGGATTTTCCAAAGCAGTAACCAACAAATCAATCACCTGAGAACTAAAAAAAACAACATTTCTGAAAACTTCTCTCTTGTTTTGTAAAATTAAAATGTAATAAAATGGCATAACCTGCCCCCACCCATTCATTTTCAGCTGAGGTTGCAAACTAAATAATATAGACTTTATGGCTATGTTTATATTGCTCTGAATTTTCAAAAAAAACTTTTTTTGGGATAAGTATTTTGAACTAATCATCTCAAAAAAAACTTTTTTAAAAAAATGCTATTTCAGGACAACAGTCCTGGGACCGCTCGTTGTCCCGCAATACCATGGCCTTTTGTTTTCTTTTGAAAAAGAAAGTCTACTCCACACTTATTTTTTCATAAAAAAGCAAGGCAATGGAAAAAATAGGGAGGCCTTTTCGGGGAAAAAAGGCTTTGTCGTGTCCGGGGATGGCTTTTTTAAAAAAAAGCTATTTCAAAAAAGGGCTTATTTTCTAAATATAATGATGTTTAGCGATTCCAAAAAAGTGTTCCTGTATTTCGAGATACCAGAGTACTTTTTCGAAAAAGTTAAACCTGATGGCTTTTTCGAAAGAAAAAGCCTTTTTTGAGGTAGCTTTTTCAAAAAAAGCCATCCCTGGACACGGCAAAGCCTTTTTTTTCCAAAAAAGCCTTCCTATCTTATTCATTGCCTTGCCTTTTTTTTTTTTTTTTGAAAGTCTGATGTAGTCTTTCTTTTTCGACCAAAAAAAAAAAAAAAAGCCACAGTATTTTGGGACAACAAGCGGTCCCCGGACTGTTGTCCCAAAATAGCATTTTTGAAAAAAAGTTTTTTGGGGGATAATTATTTTGAAATACTCATCCCAAAAAAAGGTTTTTTGAAAATGCAAAGCAATCTAGACGTACCCCATACATGATAGAAGACAAGAATAACATTATACCTAAAAAATAAATACACACTGCAAATTATAGAAGCTACTGGTACATTACAAAAATGTGGTATTACTCTTAGTTCCAAATTTCAGCTAATGACAGCACTGTCTTTTGAAAACTCACCATATTCATTTCTAACAAACAGTATTAACTTTAGTCCAAATCTTTACTTATACACCTTTTCAAAATACACATCTTAAATGATATAATTTGCAAGGATAAAGAGGTTTTGATGTATTAAATAGTATAAGTCAGGTTTTAATATTTAAAGTTGTGTGTTGGTTTTTGACTTCGTATTTGATGCTGATTTTATTTGACACCAAAAGGACATTAGATGGGGTGCACTCTGAGTTATTACAGAAAATTCTTTCCTGGGTGTCTGCCTGGTGAGTCTTGCCTACATTCTCAGGGTTTAACTTATCACCATATTTGGGTCAGGAAGGAATTTTCACACAGAGCAGACCGGCAAAGGTTTGGGGTTTTTTTGCCTTCCTCTGCAGCATGTGGTATGACTCAGGTGCTGGTGGATTCTCTGTATCTTAAAAAGTCTTTAAATCATGATTTGAGGACTTTAATGTCATAAGTTAAACATTTATTGCAGGAGCTGATGGGTGAGGTTCTGTGGCCTGCATTTTGATGATCACATTGGTCCCTTCCGAGCTTAAAGTCTGAGTTTTCTGGAGTAAATAATTATGATTAGTTAAAATATTATTTTTGTTCATTATATCTGTGTAAATGATCCTATACAGGAGATATAGTTTAAACCTCTATCTATATAAAGTTTCAAGTGTTCACACCTTTTTTGACTTCAGTGAAACTTCTCATATGGATAAACTTATTCACATGAATAAGCATTGGTAAGGTCAGTCACAAATCTGTACTACATGTAATTTTGATTGTGATGATCATTGCTTTTCATCCCTAACACAGAGACTGAAATCCTGTTTCAACTGGAAATCTTAATATGAGCTCAGCCATGGAATCATCGACCTCTGCTCAGATCATTGCTGAGAAAAAAAATACCTTAGAAAATTTTATTTCAGAAAATAAATAAGAATCTATGAACATGCACAATTTTGTAAGCAAAGAGACACCTCATTCCTTTTTCTTTTGTTTGTAACACACTCCCCACATAACAACTCTGCAGAGAATTATGTTTGCTTCAAAAATATCAAAATTTAGCCGTGCTTTTAATAAAGGTGGATTAGTATCGTCATTGGAAAGCTGTTTTCTCAAGAATATAAAACAAAAAAACTTGCTTTAAGAACACTGTTTAGAAGCATTTTTTTGCAAGCATGCGCTGATCCCTGCTAACAGATACAAGCATCCTCTTAAGCCTGTTGCAGAACCACTATTGGGTAAGGCTGCCAAGTTGTAAAATATTTTCTATGAGAAGTATGCATTTATGTCAATTCCCTAGCTTCCAGAAATAGTTCTACTGTGTATGATAGACTGCACATATGTAGCGTATGAAAATTGTTATTTTGCCTCTCTACAAAAGCAATATATATAAAGAATAGCTTTAATATAACAACATACTTAACTTCTGAAGTATATTCAGCACTTTTCAGAATTAGGCTGTTTTGTTCCCACACATTCTTCTCAGGATTTGGTACTTCTATTTTTCTTGCCATTAGACATATGGTTTCTTTAGGTAATGGCTGAGTTCTCAGACAATTCCTCTGTAAACAGGACTCAAGTGGACAGTCTAAGAATAACTGGCAGAAGCCCAATGAATCTAAAAGAATCGCACAACATGTTTGCATTGAAGAAAATAGTAATTGTAAACTGTTAAACTAATACTTTCTGAAAACAATGGGTGCGTAAAATAGAGAAACAACATAAACTAGAAGTTACCTATCATGCAATCAGAAGCTATTTAGAGCTTGTGCTTTACATTTAAATATTTTAACCATTTAGAACATTCTTAACTATTAAAATAACTTCCAAAACAGTTAAGAGTTCATGGAATCTACAAAGTAATTATTTTGCTATAAAACAAAAACTGATGCATGTAATACACACAAAAAAATTACATTTGCGAGCTAGCTGGTATACTTCATATCTCATGCTTTGATAATAAAAGTTGTCATCCAAAACAAAATACAATGGTCTGGAAGTGGTTGTATTTATTAAGTAATAATGAGATTTGGCATCATGTACTTCTGAAGATATTATCAATCCTTGTTCTTTGAAACAGGAAATAAAACTTTTCCATGTTGCTTCAGTTCTGTTTGTTGGAGCACACAAGTGATCTCCTTTAATAAGAGCCTGCAAGAAGTGTTCAAGGTACACTAACAGTTCATGTCGGTACAATTTCCAGTGAGAAAGCTATGAAAAAAAACAAAGTATTTCACATTTAATATTAATGTTTAACAAATACAAGCTCCTGCTCCCCACATGACTCACATTCCTTTCAGTTCTCCCTCGTGACTATTCTTCCACACCTTTCTTTCATGCTGTTCACTACCCATAACATAACCTTACAATTTCACATAAATCTCGTGCTCTCCTCCCTCATGACCACCTTTGTGGCAAATGCTCTGATTCAGCACAGCACATAAGCACATGCTTAGCACTTTAAGCTAAAATGTGTGTTCTTAATAGTGATTGAAGCATATGCTCAACTGCATTGCTCAATCAGTGACCAAAGGCTGCTCTCACACATCCTCACATCTCTGTGCTTGAGCTGTTTGCAACGCTAGCTGTCACGCCCACTTAAGTTTAGATACAAGCTCTTCAGCCAGAGAATTCAGGACCAATTGTACCTGTATGACAGCATTCTCACTTACTTCACAGGAAGAAGGCCTCTTGCTGCTGTCTTTAATTCATTCATATCTAGGGATGGCACTGGCTTTAACACTAGCTCCCACCTCAATATTCAGGAACGAGGTTAGGGTAGAATTTTGACATGGTCTCTGACTCTCTTTGTGTTTAGGAAATAAACACTTGGCTAAAATTAGAGCTGCTGGCAGGGACAATCATGGTTCCTCTGTGTCTAAAGTTTTTGATTAGTGCCCCCACCCAGGAGCTGGGATTTGGGCAGAAGCAGTTTTTGGGTAAGCAAAGCAGGTGGCTGCCTAGGCTCCCGAGCAGCAAGGGGGCCAGTAGCAGTCACTTGCTTCGCTCACCCTTGCGCTCATGCAGTGGTGGCAGAGCAGCGGGCCGTGGACTGCCAGGGCCAAAAGCTGTGCTACCCGCTGGGTGTCTCTGCAGCAAGGGCAGAGCAGAGCTCCCAGCATACACCCAGCCAGCCACACCTCCCCAGGGAGAAGGAGAAAAGCGGACTGTGCAGCGCTGTGGCTTGTTGGGAGTGGGGCCTCCTGGAGTGGCCCATTCTAAAGAGTTCAGGCCACTTTGCCCAATTCAGGCCTGGGGGGGGGGCCATGCACAAAGTGGCCTCTCTTCAAAGTGGGCCAATCCAGGGCCATCCCCCTCCCCAAGCTGCAGTGCCACACCAGCCACTTTTCTTCCTCCCCCTGGGAAAGTGAGGCCAGCTGGGGGCAGGCAGTGAGCTCTGCTCCACCCCCACTGCAGAGAGGCCCTGTGCACAGGTGGGTGGCACAGCTACTGGCCCTGGCAGGTCTGTGGGCCCCTGCTCCCCCTCCAGTGCACGGGGTGGGTGTTGGGGCTGGGGAGGCACATTAGGGGTGTAGGTGGGGCCCCATAAGGGGTCTTCACCTAGGGGCCCCCAACTTCCTAAGACAACCTCTAGATCTGAGTGTGCTTTGCAATGAAATGCAGAAGCAGCTGCAAAACCAAGCAGAGCCAAGAAGCCGGTCAGAGAAAGAGCTGGAGGAGGAGACGGGAACAGCCCGCAGGACCTGTGCTAAGTGCTCAGCATATTGTTTCCTATTAATATAAATTGCAGATGCCCAGCCTCTCTCAGGAACCAGGCAGCACAATTTCTCAAGCTCTGCCCTGGGGTTACCTGTCCCTACAGCAGGGTCTCCCAGCCTGTGCACCAGGGCACAGGTGTGCCACACATTTTTTTTTTTTTTTTTTTGGGAAAAACTACTCCAAGAGCTCTGCATTGGCTCATGAATATTCATGAGTTCACTTGGAACCCATATGGTGGTGTGCCTCAAATTCATTAAAAGTAGCAAGGAAAATGTTGGGAAGCACCAGCCTGCAGCCCACAGTGGGACCCAGGAGGCAACCTACACGTGGCCCACCCACTTTGAAAGCGCGCTCATTGGTTGCTGGACGTGACGACACACGTTCGCCACACCCACGGACCCGCCCCCGCCCGGGCCTGCAGACGCATGCGCACACCAAAACCGCGGGGCTCCAATTAGAAAGCGAGCTTCCACACCCGCCCGTGGTCGCGCGTCGATTCTTGTTAACCAATCAGAAGAGCAAGCTCTGTACTGACCAATGGGCGTCGTCCTGCGAGCCCCGCGTCTGCCTCCGGTTGGCTGAAGGCCTCCTGCGGAATGAGCTCATCGTAGGTCAGGAGGGCGCAGGCGCAGTCCCACTCTCGGCGGGCGCGCGGCTGCTGGTTGCTGTGGCGGCTCAGCGCCCGGGCTAGCGTGGTCTTGCCCGCCGCCGGCAGGCCGCACAAGAGGCAGATGCCGAGGCGCCGGGTCCCGGCGGCTTCCATCGGGGCGGGGTAACCGCCAGCGAGCGCTTCGTGCGCGGGTGACGTACCGGTCTGCGCGCCTGCGCGGAGTAACGGCCCGGGAGGCCGCTCTCCCCGTGCGCATGCGCATTGGCGCCGGCGTGAGGCGCCTGCGCAGTGTCACCAGTCTGCCTGTGTGCTGGGGGCGGGAAGCGCTGCGCACGTGTCTCCCGCCAGCTGTCCCTGGGGGAAGGGCGGGGGTGGGGCCGCCTGCTCAGGCGCCAAACTGCCCTTCCCTGCACTGTAGGGATTGCTCTAACTGCCCTCCCCCAATTTCTCAACACCCCCCCCACTTGTCAGCTAGCAACAGTTGCACCAAATTAGTGAGCACCTCAACACCCCTACATCTGCCCCACAGCCCCCCCTAAATTTCCCAACACCCCCCCAGTTGTCAGCTGGTAACAGTTACACCAAATTAGTGAGCACCTCAACAGCTGTACATCTCTCCCTACATCTGCCCCACAGCCCCCCCAAATTTCCCAACATCCTCCCCAGGTGTCAGCTAGTAACCGTATTACGCTAATTTAGTGAGGACCCCTATGTGCAGCCCCCACTCCCCATTTCAAGTCCTGGGGCGAATACTGCTGGAGGTTACCTGGCAAATAAGTTTTCAGATCCTACTTCCTGAGTCCGCACTGCATCATGCTCGCAGGGGCTTTAGAAATGATTGTCACAGCCCCCTGCAGTGGGACAGTAACTCAAAGGGGCTGGAAAAGAAACCCATGGGCAGAGACCTTTGTTCCCTCTAAGCTGTGCGCATGTGTGCAGACGCACACAGGTTGTGAAGCCTATCTATCCACGCAACAAAGTGAGAACAAAGAAGTTCAACAGTGCTAATATTTTTTAATTTCTACTCAAGAAAGATGGATTAGAATCTGATTCACCAGATGCTTGACCATGCTCATTAGAGTGCACACAAATGTGGACACTGGTTGTGAAAATTTGCACAAAAGAAATTTTTTGCACACACACACTGAAAAGTCAGAGGGAACATTGGCAGACAGGCCTTTTTCATGGAATCACTGAAAGGGACGATGCCCAGTTCCAAAGGGGGAGCCATGTTAGTCTAGTCCAGGGGTGACCAAACATGGAACTCAAGAGCCACACAAGTTGATTATTAAACCTTTTGAGAGCTGTACTGAGGTATGTAGCCATATACTTTTACCTACTCCAAAATTACTAAATTTAAAATTCATTGCACACTTTATCATACAAAGAGGCCAAATATTGATCCTACTAATGTCAAATTCTGATGATTACTTAAGGTTACCATGAAAATTAGGCCTATACAGTAAAAACCTAGCCACTGCTCGATGTAGAAGCCTGCAGGCTAGTGGTGAGTTATGTAAAATCCTGCCCATGCCACACTTCTCCCCACCATCCCTGACCATGCTGCGCTTCTCCCCACTGTCCCGACCCCCTCCTGAACTCCTAGGCTGGGGCTGGTTTCCTAAACTGATTTGCTGACATTCTTCTGGGAGCCACAGTTTTTCATTCATGAGCCGCATGTGGCTCCCAAGCCACAGTTTGGCCACGCCTGGTCTAGTCTGGCAAAACAAGGATTCTGGTGGTACTTTTGAAGACTAACAAATTCCCTTATTGCAGGAGCTTTCATTCAAGCATCCGACCACATGGGCTTTTTCTCCCATGAAAGCTCATGTGGTAAATAAATTTGTTAGTCTTTAAAAGTGTCACAGGATATCTTGTTTATTTTGAAAGGAATGAGGCTACTTCTAGGTCTCAGAATAGGGTTACCATATGTCAGGCAAAAAGAGGCCATGTTCCCCCTTTTTACTTTTATGTCCTCCGGCTGGCAGGCATTTTAAAAGTATGTGATTTTGTCTGGCTTTTTACTTACAGGGGTTAAAGTATGCTGGAACACCCTATTTTTCGGGGAAAGTGTTCCAGGGCCCCCTAAAACCAGAAGAATATTACATTAATACTACATTTTCTCCATGTGTCCTCCAATGGCCTCCTTTTCTTACTTTCCTGGCCTCCTTTCCATGCTTTGTTATCTGGTAACCCTACCTAAGAAGAGCATTTTTTTTGCCTTTTGTGAGATGAACCCTGACCTGCAAGATGGTTGGCTGCCTGCAGAGGCAAGGAGGTCAAGGCTGTTTTAAGCCCAGGAGATTGTTTAGGCAGGACAGCTTGCAGGATTTGGGCTGGCTTGGTTAAGACCACAAAATGTTTTCAGAGACAGAACTGATGTGACCTGATTGGGCCTTTTGTGTTTAGTCTGCTTAACTATGCTGCCTCTGCAGTGAATACAAATGAGGAGTCCTGTGGCACAGAAGACTAACAGATTTATTGTTTCCAGAGGGGTAGCCATGTTAGTCTGTGTACAGCAAAACTGAGAGTCCAGTGCTACCCTATAGACTAAAAGATTTCTTCGGGCATAAGCTTTTGTTGGCTCCAGCCCACTTCGTCACATGCATGAAGTGGAAACAACAGTTGAGAGGTGTATATGTACACATGCCAGGATGGAGGAGGGCAAGTATTAGCAAAAATTAGTTCAGAGAGCAGATGGGGCTTAATCACACCAGATGATCAAAGGGAGAAAATGTGTGAACAGAACAATCACTTTTTGTAATGTGCTAACCACTTCAAGTCCCTGTTCGGACCCAATCTGATTGTGTCAAGCTTGCAAATTAGCTCCAACTCTGCAGTTTCATGCTGAAGGCTGTTTTTGAAGTTTCTTTGTTAAAGCAACTTTCAGGTTTGCTACTGAGTGCGCATGGAGATCAAAGTGTTCGCCTACTGGTCTATGGATGTTGCTATTTTTGAGGTTCAATTTGTGTCCCTTTATCCTTTTGCTCAACGACAGTGCAGTCTGGTCAATGTACAAGGCAGAGGCATCGCTGGCGCCGGGCACATGGGGCACGTGCCCCGAATCCTGGCGCCAGTGCCCCAGGTCTGGCGGGGCCCCGCCTCTCCCAGTCTCCAGCCCAGTCAGGCCAGAGATCTGGGGCCAGGCCAGCCATGGCTGCGGCAGCCCTGTCCCCAGCTGGGGATCTGGGGCGCAGCCGCCTGCGGCCGTGGAGGACGCTCCTGGCCCCGTCCCCAAGCCAGGGATCCGGGGCTCAGCTGCCCGAAGCCGTGGTGGCCCCGTCTCCTGCTGGGGATCTGGGGCTCAGCTGCCCGTGGCCATCAAGGCCGCTCCTGGCCCCAACCCAGCCAGGGGCCGTGGCCTGGGCCGGTGCCCTGGATACTTCCCCAAGGCAGTGACGCCCCTGGTACAGGGCAGAGTGGAATTGCTGACATATGATAGCACATGCTGCATCAGTGGATGTGTAGGTGAAGGAGCCCCTGAAGGTGTGGCTGGTGTGATTAGGATCTGCAATGGTGTCACTGAGTTGATGTGTGAGCAGAGTTAGCAACAGGGTTTGTTGCAAGGATAGGTTTCTGGATTAGCGTTCTTGTTACATGGTGTTCAGTTGCTAGTGAGTATTTGCTTCAGGTTGGGGGGCTGTCTAACTTTGCTAACACTTGCCCTCCTCCATCCTGGTGTATGTAATTATATCTCTCAACTGTAGTTTTCACTTCATGCATCTGACAAAGTGGGTTGGAGCCCACAAAAGTTTATGTCTGAAGAAATGTTAGTCTATAAAGGTGCGACCGGACTGGTTTTGTTTAAATCTATTATTGTGGTTAGTCTTTAAAAGTACCACAGGACTCATTATTTGTTCTGCTGAACTAGACTAATATGGCTACCCCTTTGGAACTTGTCTGCAACAAACAGACTCATATGATGCTATGTCTACAAAACACCAAGCATAGTATTTTCACCAGCTATTTTTGTAAGTGCTGAAGTTATTGTCCATACCTTTTTAAAACCTGAGCTTGGCAGTCTCCAAAAATGAGTTAAATATTTTCAGGTGTTTTCTACTTTAAATAACATAACTGAAGTGAAGACCAGTATTTTATTTTATTTCTGAATTACCACTGCTAGATGGCAGTAGTGGTTCACTTACTGCACCTTTTTCTTAATAGGTAAAAAAAAAAATCTGTGAAGCTTTATAACTTTGGAGACTTATCTTCAAACAAATTTTCTCAAATAAATTAATTCATTATCCAGAAATCATTGCAATCAGTATGTACATGCCTATTATAAAAGAGTACACCTACATACGCTCAGAAAATGACACACATGTAAATCTGTTTGTTTTAATGTTATATAATGCACAAGTATTGATTTACAGTACTCAAACAGAGGCTTTAGAGAAAATCTTGTCAGTACACAGACAATATTATGAACAACACTTTTTGGGTAAAGTATTTTGATTTGAGCTCATGCATAGTGAGTTTTTATACGCAATACATGCATTTTTTAGGTGTTGACAGAAAAACTGCACATTTACAGAATTTTAGTACTCTTAAAAAAACTAAAAACCAATATTTCTGTAATTTTTTAAAAGTATCCTACCATTTTACTTCATATGCTACTTTGTGTATATAAAAATAGGATACATTTTTATTTATTTGTTTATGGTTAGTATGAATGTTACTGAAATTTGAAGAGGTACATTCTGATTTCTTTGGCTAGGGAATTGCTTGATCCAATTTCCTTTACAAGATGGGAATAACAAAATGCTCCTTAAAACAGAGGATAGTGTGTCCATAATAAATTAGCTGCGTTAATACTACTGCAACCAATATAAGTATGAACCATTAATTTTTATCATGATTTAATTTGAAATAAAATGCAATACTAGTTTTCTGTAAACATTTTTTCTGTATTGGAAGCACCAATGGAAATGATTATTTTATTCCTTGTGTATACATTACCGGAGTACAAAATGAACAACTTTTATATTTCTTACATTCATAAAATAAAAGGTACTATTAAATATGCTAACATTATATATATTACATTAATAAAACAGGCAATAGGTTAACAGTAGCATATTTAATAAATCTAAGAATAAAGCCTGCCTTCCACAGAGTGAGAAATTACAAATGGAAAGGTCGTGTAATCTATCTCCTTGTCAGTGCCTAATTTTTTCTACAGTATGTTTTCTGATGTGTTGTCCAGTATGAAATGACAATATAGGGGTTTCCACTACATCCTTTGAGAGGCTATTCTATAATTTAACAGATCTTAGGATGTTCATTTATGCTCCCAAGAGTCATACATAAAGCTGGTTCACCAGTCATAGATATCACCTTTCTGTCTGAAAGAGTGTCTCTGCTGCAGTGCTCCCTTCCCCAAGTCAGGATGAATAAGCACAGAAGACAGAACACATAACAATGAGCCTTCAGCAGCCACATGCAAATTAAGAACAGGACAAATTCAGCAAGGGAGCTCTTACTGTGCTTCCCTCCATCTTAGGTGTATCACACAGATTCAGGACAGAGGGATATGGCCCAGAACTGGGAAATCTTTCTGATATTCCACCTGTAGAATCTGTTAAGTTTTATCCTATAACTATGGATCATCTAAAAGTCCTCCCCCAGTGTTTTCACCTTTAATAGCTCTCATAGATTCTCCATGTCCTCATTCCCTTAATTCTCATTTTGCCAAACTTTGTAAAATATTAATTTCTTTTAAATTAGTGCTCTGCTGGAAAGGTCACATTTAGAACAATCTGTTCATTTTCAGAGTTGAAGATATTTCTAGAAATCTCATAATTACCAGTAAATGTTTTAATATATGGTTAAGCAGCTAGTATTTGCCCAGTACAGTAAATAGAACAGTACACAAGGAAACATACAGTGCAGCAAAATTACTGCTGAAATTATAGATTCACTATTTACTCCTAAATTTGTTTAAAAGAGATTCCTTCATTGTATTCCCTTCATCACAATTATTTTGTTTTTTTATTTGTAATAGTTGAGTTTAGATATAACTTCACTAATAAGTCCTCACCACTACTCTCCAGCCCCTGGACCTTGTGTAAAAGAATTGGAGCAGCATAAAAGGAGCTCTAAAATCTTGGTTCTGGCTGCAAGGAAGATTCACCCACTGCAAGAAAGGAACGCAGCTGTAATGCTGCCTTTCAAGGATCTCGTCACAAACCCTAGTGTAACAGAGAAATGGAAGTAGGCCTGCAGCACCGGTACTGCAGAGATTCCAGGCTGTGCTGCTCCCCATGCAACAGCCCGACATGAGGCTGTCATAAATTAGACAGGCCTCCAAAGCTACCAAGTTACACAGAAGTTCAGTATTAGAAAGAAGAGAAGATGGATTAAATCCATTTTCATTCCTGTCTCCTTGGCTGATAGTTTTTTTGCAGTGCCTCAAAGAAATGTAGGTTGTGAAAGAGATGATTATTTCTACATATTCTTGAGAGTTAACAAACCGGGGTTTTGTGCCTTCTGATAAAAAAGGCCTGAGTCTTGGAGGAGCTGAGCACTTGCAACTTCCATAGAAATGAATAGTAGGTGCTCATCATCACTCAGGATCATGAGACTTTCATATAACACAGAAAATTTAAATGGTTCTAAAATTCTTCATTAATTTATTTGATACTTTTTTTTCAGTTTACTCAAGGTATTTGTCTGAATTTGTGAGAATTTCTAAGAATGGATTTCAGACAACGGGTCTGGGTGGGACTGGTGGTCGCTGATGAGATCTTGAGGGAGCTGCAGGAAACTCATTTTGCATTGGCTGCCTAAAGAATGTAAAATACTTTTAGTGCATGTTTGATATTTTACTTCGTAAGCTGTCAAAGATCATTAGTGCCAGGAAATCCATTTATCAAAGTTATTTCTCAAGTACCTGTTACAATGGTATTGAACCTCCAGCTTTAAAACATTTTGAATATTAGTAATTTATTACTTGTGTTATGGTAGCACTTACAGGCTGTCTGAGATTGCAGCCCCCACAGTACCATACATTGCATATACCCATAATACAAGAGAGTCTCTGCCCTAAAAAGTGTACAGTCCAAACAGAAATGTAACACAGTAGGCTATTAAGGAATAAGGGTCAGTAACAGAAATGTTCTGTAGCTAGTCAATGGTGAAAAAAAACCCCATGGTTAAGACAAATAAGTCATTTAAGATCACGCAGAGAAGTAGGAGGATGGATGATGGAAATACCAGGAAGATGGCCCATGTAATTGGGTGGACATTTACCAGATGCATAGTGGGCAGGAATCCTTCCCATTTTCCTTCCACGTCGTATAACAGTTCAGCAGCCACCCAATGGTTTGAGTAACCACTGCATGATCCTAAGTGCCCCTTTCTCCTGTGAGGATCTTTAGGTCAGGGGATCTTCTGAACTTCCTAGCCAGTTTACTCTGCTAGGCAGAAAGGGTCACGTTCCTGTACTAAATATGGACTGGACTACAGAGTTTGCATACACACACACACACGAGATGTGTTAATTGCAAAATCCTTCAGTGCTCTGACAGGTACAGCTGAGGTTTATTTAAATAATATATTTTTATGCACAGTGGCATCTAGTGGTGGAACAGTATAATACAGTTTCGCATTTCATTACAGGAAGTTCCTGTGAACTGCACCTGGCAAAGCCCAGAAGATGCAACCTTGCATGGTTGCTCCCCATCATCAACCCCCCACCTTACATAACAAAAGCACTGGTTCTGTTATCTATGCATCTTTGGCAGTAGGTTGAATTTGCTTCTATGAACAAAAATAATCCCATTCATATCAGGACCACTTTAATAGCACTGTGTGACTTCAGAATGTGACAAGAATAAAATTTTTTAAAAGTTTGCTGCAAACAAACACTGTAAACACTATTTTACAATGTACAGAAGATTGGACAAAAGACGCTAGGCAAGAGAGCCAGGATGTGCCAGATTTACTAGGCACTTTGGCTATGTCTACATCTGCTTTTTTAGTTCCGACTTGCTAAAAAAGCCTGAGGTTAGTCCGAACTAGCCTTGGGCTAGTTTGGACTAACTGTGGCTTTTTAGTTCAAGCTAGTAAGCACGGCTAGTCCAACTAATGGCTTAGTTTGAACTAAGCCATTAGTCCAGGTCTACATTGCACTAGTTCAAACTTAAAGTTAGAACTAAGTGCTTAGTCCGGACTAACCACTCAAACTTATTAGTTTGGACTAAACTCTGCTTAGCTGGAACTTAGAAATTTCTGAATTCAAACTAGGCAAAGCCTAGAGTAGACCTGGACTAAATTAGTCTAGACTAATTGGCTAGTGTAGACATAGCCTTTGTGCCTCTTGTTTGCAATGATAAGGCTATAAACACATATCTTTGAATATATATAGTCAAAATTTAAAAAATGACAAACCTTGCTGCAGGAAAATGTGATACTGTAGAAATCCCAGGATTTTTTGTTGAAAGCTGAAAAAGAGCATCAAGTATGAAGTAAAAAGAAGTTACAAAAGCCATTACCACTAGACCAGGGGGCAGCAAGTTTTGCTGACCCCACGTCCCTGACCCTCAGATGGTGCTGGTGCCCCCCCCCCCCGGTGGGGCAGGGGAAGGGTGTCTGCCTAAAAATACAGCTGGGGGAGGGGGTGTACTTCCCAGGTATGCTGCCGAAAAGAGTTGCTTGCAGAAAGTAGCTGCCCAGAGTGGCTCCTCTTGGTGACATGCCTGGGGATGGGAGTCCTCTTGGTGGTCTCCAGGCATGCCGCAGAAAGAAGTTGCCTGGAGTGCCTCCTTTTGGTAGTAGCACACTGTGGAGAGGAGCTGCTTTGCGTGACTTCTCTATGTGGCATGCCTGGGACATGGGTATAGCAGGGACTCCTGGCACTCCATTTGCCTCCAAAAGAAGCCCGCCCCCCCAAGTGATATTCTGTGGCAGAAGCAGGAAATGCTGTGGCATCACAGAGGGTGCTGCGTGCTGCTCCGAATGGATTAGTGTGCCACTGCAGGAACATGTGCGGGGGTTGCCTACTACTGCACTAGATGTATCTTTGAAAAAGTATGTAAAAACAGCACTCCTGTAAATCTTTAAGTGACATTTGTTAAGAATAGCACAATACTTCTCAATACCTTTTTTGACAAAATGTCTCATGAATCCTTTTCAGTTTTAAGACTTTAGAATTTAATAATCCGTTAAATTTATATAGCAGCCTCAAGGGATTTCAGAGCACTTCGCTAATAATTTATCAAACCTCACAATTGCCTGTGAGGTAGGAAAACATTAGCATCATATTATACAGATGAGAAAATGAGGCCCAGGGTCTCACACAAAGCTTGTGGCACTCCTGAGAATAGGACCCAGATCTACTGTGTTTCAGCTCCAACATTTTATTTTTCCTCTACAAACTATTATTTTATGACTGACTGCATAAAAATTGTCACTAGAAACTGCCAGTCTACAATTTTCATTCTAATACGTCAGGAAAATAGATATGTATATTTGGGACCATGTTATCTGGTGATTCCCAAGGCACTCTGAAAAAATTATAAAATCAGAAAGGGCAGTGGAAGGAAGTCTGGGAAATGAAAAGCGAAGTATGGAAGAAATGAATAGTGAAAGCTTGTGTGAAAAGCATGAGTAATAGCAACCTGTGGCCTGACCACAGGACTGGGAGACAGGAAAACTGGGTTCAATTTTGACATGTGCATTGGAGTTTCTGTGTGATTCTGGGCAAGTTACTTAGCCCTACATGGCTAAGTTTCTTTATCTGTAAAATGGGATTACTCTTGCTATCCTCCTGCACAGGAATGTCATGAAAAGTAGTTAGTTAATATTTGCAAAGCTTTATAAAAAGTGAGAAAGAACTAAGCAAAAAAAAAGGAAAGAGAAATTAGAACAAGGAAAGACAAAAACAGGAATAAAGAAAAGAACAGAAAGAAATGGGGGGAAATATTGAAGATGGCAATGGCAAAAATTTAAAGGATTTAGGAGCAAGTCTTCACAATCTTGGCTATAAAACAACACAGACATTTCAAAATGATACTAGTGGATTTTTTTAAATGGACGGTATGCCAGGGAACAAAGCCGTATGTGTTCCAACTATATGATCTTATTCATTCAATTTATTTTTAAAGTGGTTTCTTGAGTTTTTTTTTAAATTTTCTCTGCAAATTTTTTTTTTTTTTTTTTTTTTTTTTTTAGCATTTACTTATTTATTTTTGCAGAAATGGACCTATGGGGCTGGCTTGGCAATTGCTTTCCGCAAATCATAGTTTAGGTCCAACTGTATTTAGACATCCAAATATTCAGTTCCTGTGGAAAGAAAACACCTCTGATCACTACTAAGAGCAGTGTGTTGAGGCTTCTCCAGCTTGTGTTTATCAAAGGAGGGTCAGGAGGCCAATGGATGGCAGAATCTGGATGAATCTTTCATCCTCACCCAGACAAAAATTAAAATAGGTCCAAATCTAGTCTAAAATGGTGTGAACCCCTTCAAGTGCCCTGTAATATTCTAATGGCTCTAATTTATTATACCACAAAGTCAGATCTCAAAGAATTCTGAAAAGCAAATCATGATTTTTACAGTACGGTAACTCTGCCATCAGTGAAATTATTCAACAGGAGACTGGGTGATCAAACATCACCTTACCTGACTATTTACAGCACTACTGTGGTTTGGTCCATTATTTTGCCTTGGCTGCTGTGTATTGTCATTCCTAGAATAAAATTCAAATAATCAGAAATTATAATATAAATCTATTTTAAACACATTTAAGATGTGTGGTCCAGTGACTGGGGGGACTGGTCAGGGGTTTGGTGACCAAGGTTCTTTGTCTGGTTCCATCTCTGTGTGACCTTGGACATGTCTCTGTGCCGCTGTTTCTCCTTCCACCCCTTATCTGAGAATTGTCTATTTAGCTGTATGTTCTTCAGAAAGGAGACTATTTCTTACTGTATGTTTACATAGTACCTAGTACCATGGGGCCTCCAGATGCTACTGTGATACAAATTTTACAGTTAATTAATACAATAGGTATTAGAAAAGAATGCTTGAGAACTGTGTGGAGGAACAGGATAGTTTAATTACAAAGGTTCCAGCATAGTTATAAACTTTGCTGCCTGAGAAAACTAAATGTGTGGAACTACCTGAGCATAATTTGGGCAACTTTTCACCCAATATTTCTTTTGGTTTTAATTTTTATTTTGGAGATGCAGAATTTACCAGTGTGGATTTCATATGGCCCTTGGCCAGCATACCCAGAAGTAAGCTATGCTTTATAAAGGAGCTCAAAGACTCATCAACTGATCAGTATCTGGGACAAAAGAAAAACATAGATTTCACAATTTTAGAGTTTTCTACATAATTTGTTTCTATTTTTTTTTAAAGAATGCTTCAATACTGCACATCATAATGGGACCCCTTGGACACTGATTTTAATGGAGCTCTGCACATGGACAGTCTGCTCAAACACTATCCCGTTCAGGAACAGAATCTACATTTTTAGCTTTTTCCATTATACAGATCATCTTCCTAAACTAGCATAGGCTTTCTCCCCCACTGCACGGTGGAGTGCCTGCATGCAGCCAATAAAACTGCCTCTTCCCAAACAGCAGTTTCAGAAACATAAGTATGAATAAATCTGCAGCAATGCCTTTGAACTAATCAATAAAACAATCCAACATTAACATCCAACATTCCCTAAAGACCTGAGGATGAAATATCACCTTATTTACAACAACAATGAATCCACTCCCCCTTCTTCAAATGTTTAACCTTAGGCTTTCGGATGCTGATATTATCTCCTTTCACTACTACTTCACTGCAACTGATTTAGTACCTCTTATCACTAGTTCTGTACTATTTTCAGAATTTACTAATAATTTTTCCAACCCATTCCAAAAAAAAAAAAAGAAATGAACTATATCTAGATATTTTATCTGACAAAAGTCTAAATTTAGTTTATTAATAGTCTGAAGAAGTAAGGACTAACTGGAAGATCTAGTCTCCTCACCTGTAAGTTTTGTAACAGCTACACTGAACTACATTTGTGACTAGCTGCACTTAAAGAAAGGCATGATAACCACCTTTACATGACACAATATTGATGTTAAAGGCCTTTCCGCAAGCTTTCTAATTTACAGAGATGATATTTCATTATCCCGAGAACCCAAGAGAACCAAATCTGGAGCAAATTTTTACATGCTTAGGCGGAGGTCCAAAATTCTCCCTGTAGGCCAGTGGTCAACAAAACTGCCTCACAGCTAGGCACGTCAATGTTACTTTTGGTCACCAGAGGGCATGCCTCCATTACATTTCTGCAGTGGAGCTAGGTGACAGACTATTCAAACTGGTTGCCATGGCAACCAGAAACACTGATTTGTCAAGGCCTACTTTAGGCTATGGTTAGACTGGGTATTTTGATAACTATTTCTTACTGTTGCTAACACCAGTGCAATTCCACTGGTGGTAGATGTGGTGGGAGCTCTAGTATGAACAAAGACCCCACAAGGGTCTGCTTTATAACACTTGTAACATTAAAACCTGCTCTCAGTAGCATCAGAATGTGATATATCAAGTGATGAGGTACCCTACTGTGATGTGATGAAAATCCATTTACGATACCTGGGTCGCCTTCTGTTTTTCCAGCAAAACTTTCTCTTTATTGCAGCTCTCTTCACAACTGCTATCACAATTATAATTGTCACTGGAAGCACAAACAGGAAAAACACAAGCAAGCCATCTCGAAGTGATGTATCTAGGAAACAACAATGCAAACAGCATGAACTAATCATCTTGCTTAACTTCATTATGCAAATATTTTCCTGCTATATGAACTTTCTTGCTGAGAATGCTAAAACCTCTAAATAATCATAGATCAAATTCTGATCAGTGTACACACATTAGTAGCTCCAATGAAGTCAATGTAACTAGACAGGCAGGATTTGGCACCAAGATCAGCGGTTGCTTAGCCTTTTTTATTTTAAGAAATGAAAGAAACAAGCTCATTTTTCTATTCTTTCCCATAATATGTATTTCTTCAAGATCTCTGAAAATGAAAAACACAATTTCACCTGTTCTAAAAAAAGTTTTGCTTGCACATTGCTGATTTTCATTAGTCTGTGGCTTAGCATATTTTCTTCAGCACAATGACAAATCAAAAGTTGGCTGTTTTTCTTTTCAGAGGAAATTCAGTAACAGAAAATATTTTATAAAGTTATTAATCACTGTTAGGTTTTTTTAATATAAAAAATTTTAAAAGTTTGTATAACACGCTATAAAGTGTGTATATATATATATTATATATAAAACAGTATTAGGCCCATTCTGCTTATTAGGATTTCCTAAATTTACTTAGGCTGGTGGATCTCTTTATGCACATGAATGTTCCTACCAATTTTTTAAGTGAATAAGGCATGCAGGGTTCATCCCACAGCTGTAATCTTCCTGAATTTTTATGTTGTAAACAAATGTCTATTTTTGTAATTGTGCTTTTATAAAAACAATTTCTAAACAATTTGTATTTTTCTTTTTTTAGGAAAAAATTAGATTTATTTTGTAGTACAAGATTATATGATACAAATGTTGGGCCATACTGTCTGCTTGACTAACTCCCACTTTGTCTCTCTAATATCCTGGCACTGACACAGCTGTAACTACACTATATATAACTCCCTTTAAGTCAGTGGAGTTAAGCCAAGAGAGGATTCAGTCCATCCTCTGCGGAACTGGTCCATGGCTATGTGCTACTATAAAAAAAGTAAGTAAGTAGTAAAGTTATTTTATCAGACAAGCAAGTCAAACTGAAAGAGCTTCAGTATCCTACCTATATGAGTTGGACCGCTGTCAATACTCCCACCATACCCTGATTTATCACAGAAAGGAGGAGCCCATCCAGGGTTGCAGTGACAATTCCCATTGTTGTTACATACCTGTAGCCACAGAAGTTTCCATAATTAAGTATTTTATAGCACTGAAACATCTTTTTTGCATTTGTTACTTAATTTTCCATACATCAGATGAGAAAAAAGGATTCCATGCAGGATTCTTAACCCAGGGTCTGATCCTTTTATTGCGGTCAAGAAAAGAACACACATTGGCTTCAACTGCTTTGAAAAAGCCCAAATCCCATGATTGAAGCAGTATCAGGTTCTAATTCAAAATCAGTTTATTCTTAATTGTTAATGGTGACAGAGCAGATGATTCAAAATGAAAATATATCTAATATCAACTACTGTATTTTGTCTGTGGTAGCTGTACTCTTTTCAACAGACTTTTTTTTTTTTTTTAAATCAGACACATACGAATGTTTTATTTGGAAGTCACCTCAGGCTACATCCTTCAGACCTTTCTGATATGCATAATATGTCATCAGTGTTAGTACCTACCCTAAACGGTATGATGTATTACAACAGTGATGGTCAACCCCAGAGCGAGGTCTGGTTGTAGTAAAAGAAGCTGAACCTCCTTAGGGTTACCCCCAGTGAATACGATGACTCTCACAGAAAATCCCATTGAAATTAATGAGAGCCCACATGGTATTTATAATTGCACATGAAGAACTGAGAGTGAAAAAGAGAGGGAACGACAGGACTTGGCACAGCCATCCCCCCCCCCACCTCCATTGGCAGTCCTATACATTATGAGAAATATTGCCGGCTCCTGTCTCAGCAAAGCCTCTATAGCAATTAGCCCTGTTTCTCATTTGTCTTGCAGAGAATGATGTTTCAAAGGTGCATTGCTGGATTTTATTGTATCTGGACCCTGTCCTGATTTTTCACACAGAAATACAAGACATAATTCAGTATATTTTCTTCTGCAAAGAATTACATTGCTTTCAAAACTGGATGGCTCATCTAGTAATTTAATGGGATCAGCTTTGCCTATGTCATATTAAATGGACTATCTACATTAGTGATGAGTGACTTACACTGCATTGGTAAAATGAACTACAGATTTTAAAAAATGGACTTGACTTTTAGTACAGATTAGAAAAAACAAAGCACATTTAATTATTTATTTAGATCCATTACACGTACCAATAATCTCCAGAAGCCAAATATGATAAAAATTACATACTTACAGCCCGATTGTTACACTTCTGTACGACATCGCAGTTGTAACCAAGCTCACTTGCATTAACACATTTAAAGTCTACACAGGCCTGAAAAATATTAAATATCTATTTTAAAAGATACACTACACTAATACTTTATAAACATAATATATAAAAGCAGCAATACTGCAAATGTAAGTGATGAGAAACAAACCTGGCTAAAAATACTTGATTCTTTAGAACTCTTAAGGTTTAACTTATCACGTATTTCCAAGCACTTGGACCAACTTTGATGCAAACTGAATCAGAATATGAATCACAATTTTTTTTAAAGCTTTGTTGAGCCAACCACCAGGCTTTAAAATACAGAGTGAATAAATACTATTTCTCTGTGTGTATGTATACATACATAAAGTATTACTTTAAAGTGCGCGCACACACACAGCACACAAAATCTATGTTAAAAGAAAATTACTTGAGCCACAAAGTTAAGCACTAAAATAATAAGGAAATTCCAGCTTTGACGTTGGTCACACAGTCCTATTGTGTTCTTCCTGCGCACTGATGGAAAAAATATGAAAAAAATTGTATTTGATCACAATATGCACAAGGGGACTGAATTAAGGTGGTGTGGACAACCACAAATTTGGAGTTTTCTAAAGTTTCAATATCTGACTTATCAATCTCACCAATCTTCTTTTAATGCAGATTTTGCATAAAACTCTGTATGTAATCTATGTAACTTTTAGAACAAGATCAAATAAATTCTATATTGTTTAATGGTAGCACATTCCCATCAGCAGGGTGAACTCTGAATTTTCAGCCTTGCAGCACAGAGTGCTAGGTTTACCAACAGCATCTGAGGTGGCAGAAGCTGTTTTCCCTAGGGGGAAACTGGTTACTGGTCTAGGGGTGATCAGAAGTGAGCTGGCTGTCTATTGGGAGGCTGAAAAAGCTATTCCAACAGTATACATGTTCCCAATGCAATGTGTGCTGCTGGTGCTGCTACTTTGATTCCGGCCTCAGCTAAGCTCCTCTAGGTTTACAGTTTTTGTCATGCCTAAGTTTTCCTGCAGAGTGCAAGTGAGAGAAGGTCAATGGCAGTTTTTAGCAATTCATATTGTCAGCCAAATATGAATGGAACTTCATGGGACAAAGAAAGGGCACTTCCCGTAAGCCTGAGAGGTTTCTCCCAGCTGAAGATCAAAAGTTAAAACACACACAGAGACTCTTTACAATACAAGTTTTGAGCATCATAAGAACACACAGTTATGAGAAGAATTAAAATATGTTAATGCTTTTGAAAGCTCAGTATGTTATACCAAGACGTATTAAAAAGAGAACTTGTCAGCAAGTGTCATTCATTGTACAATAACTGCTGGGGTCTACTTTACCTTTCCTTCTGCACAAGCAGTTCCCTTATGAACCTGAGCAGGATCAGGAATATCTGACCCTAGGTTAAAGTCAGAAGTCACACATGAAACACCATCTTGATTGAAAACAACAGTAGTAGCAGGAAGATTTCCAAGTGTGACAGATGTACACTGAAGTTTGCCACACAAGCTATGTCTGTAATAAATGAAAAAAATACAAATAAGGTAAAAGGGGGAAAACAGATGCAATACAAAAATATTACTCATTAAGAACTTCACAGTTTATAGTATCAGCCGATAATTTCTCTTGCTAAAAATCTCATATTCTAAGAATTTGTTAGAGCATGTATTATTCACAAAGAGCTATTTCCCTCTCTTTGTGTCTGGGGGTGTGTGTGAGGGGGCAGGTACACAAATATTTGCACATTTGAGGGAAAAGAGAAAACACTTCTCTGGCACGCTACTTAAAAAGAAATGGCTTCTGACTTGAATGTGGTCCAAAACCTGGCATGTGAGAAGTAATTTCAAAAGGGATGTGTTACTGATTATGACAAAGAATGGTGCCTTATAAGTATATTTTAGTATCATATGGATATAACCATAATATGTTTTTATCTCTTGGTGTATATACATGTAACCCATCTGCCTATAAAGGAGTAATCTCTTTCAGGCATCCCTTATGGCTGGGTTACGTTGCTGGGCAGATTTTGCAGCCGAGAAACCAGAACCTTCTGGTGAGAAGGTGTGGCAGCACATTGAGCATGCTCCACAAATTTTATTGTTATGCTGGAGTTACATGCCCACGGAGAAGCCTGAGAAGAGCAGCCTGGAGAGGAGTAAACAGAGCTGCAGAGTCCACGTGCTCAGGGACTGCATGAAAGGAGCTGAGTGACAGTGGACTGCAAGATGTTTTCTCCCTGCTTTGGACAGTTTTGCAGGGGAATTGTCTGTAACAGAACTGAAAACTGGATGGCCAGTGACCTGATTGCATGGTGTTGGTTGAGGAGAGGAAGGGAAGGACTGCATGGATTCCAGCTAAAGATTCCTGTAGCCAGAGATGAGGATTGGTTCTCTTTTGCATTCAAGCCTCAAGAACTTAAAAGACTGCATTTGAGATAAGGGTGACTCCACCTGAACTTTGGGATTTCTGGGTTTCTTACTGTTTTGTTTAAATTTCATTTTGGTTCTTAGGATAAGGTTGGATAAGTTAATAAATAAAGTTCATTGTTATGTTTACTCTGAGCAATAGTTTGTTGTGGGATGGGAACTCTGAGCAGTCTTTGCTGTGAGTCCTGAACAGACTGGATCTTGGTCTCCAGCTGCTTGCTGCAGGGGTTTATCCGTTAGGCACTGGAGAGGGGCAAGTAAATGAATTTGAGCCAACCCTAGCAGGTTACAGACACATCCCGCTTCTATAAGCAGGGCTGGTAGCCAGGGGCATCACTGCCACTGGGCAGTCCGGGGCATGTGTCCCAAACCCCAGCGCCAGTGCCCTGGATCTCCAGCCCAATCAGGCTGGAAATCCGGGGCTCAGCCGCTGGTGGCTGTGCCAGCCCTGTCCCCAGCAGGGGATGCGGGGCCAGGCCTACTGCGGCTGCTTCCATCCCCATCCCTGGCCGGGGATGCGGGGCCTAGCCGCCTGCAGCAGTGCCTGGCCCTGGCCCTGGCCCCCAGCCAGCAACGCCCCTGCTGGTAGCACTACTACTAAGGTTGCCTGATCCCATTTTAACAACTTGTTTTCAGTTGGTTAAAATTTTGCCAGCCTTCATCCATTCTATAGGTCGGGTATTGCCTTGGGATGAAATTTCTGAAAAATTTCTGATGAAATCGTTAAGCCATTTCCAAGAATGAGTTTGGGGAAAAATATATTTTTTGGTTTAAGTTTAAAAAAAGTTCTGTAAACATTTTTTTGAACCGTGTTAGCAGCCCCATGCTTTGTCACGGGAATGTGAAATTTTGCAGGGGAGTGGCCTTTCTGCCAAGATGTCATTTTTCCCTTCCCCATGAAAGTCTGACCAAATTACAAGCCTCTGAAAACAAATTACAATTCTGTAGTGATAAAAGCCACAGAAAAGTTCTTAAAGAGATTAATATGTATGTCTTCGGTTGAACAGCATGCAGATAAAGCATCAAGCTAAACATTGAAAAATAAGGATAAAAAAAAAATATTCTCAGTAGGTGAATTCCAACCTCTCCCCTACACTGAATGAGGCAAGGTTTCAATGGAAAAAATAGTACGCGATTGTGTAATTAAAGACTGTGTCATAGTGCATACACACAAAGGAGCCAAATTAATGTTATATAGGTAGTTCGATTCTGGATTTCCTACCTTTTGAGTGCTTCGCTTTGCAATTACAAGAATTCATAGATGCATACATCACAAAGCCAGAAGAGACTATTGTGATCACTTAGTCTGACTTCTGTATAACATAGGCCAAAGAACTTCCCCAAAATAATTCCTAGTGCACATATTTTAGAAAATCATCCGATCTTGATTTAAAAACTGTCAGTGATGGAGAATCCAC
This sequence comes from Podocnemis expansa, assembly GCA_007922195.1. NCBI lineage: Eukaryota > Metazoa > Chordata > Testudines > Podocnemididae > Podocnemis > Podocnemis expansa. The sequence continues at coordinate 80,606 of ML681981.1, read as the reverse complement.
TATAATCCAAGGTAAAGGTTTTCTAATGGTAAACTACTCTCACTATTTAAAATTTACAGTTTATTTTCAGTCTGAATTTGTGTAGCTTCAGCTTCCAGTCACTGAATTATGTTATACCTTTCTCTGATAGACTGACAAGCCCATTATTAAATATTTGTTCCCCAATACAAATTTGTTAGTCTTTAAGGTGCCATAGGCCTCTCATTGTTTTTGCTGTACACAGACTAATACAGCTACCCTCTGGAAATTGCTCCCCATATAGGTACTCAGACTGTAATCAAGTTGTTCCTTAACCTTTTCTTTGGTAAACTAAATAGATCGAGTTTCTTGAGTCTATCACTATAAGGCAGGGATCAGCAACCTTTGGCACATGTGCCAAAGCTGTCACTTGCACCTATTCACAGCCGCATGCGAGGCTCTCGGCCCTGCAGCGGCACAGCTGCTTCCCCCTGCTGGCCCCACCCCCCCAGTGGGGCTTGGGGCCACAAGAGCCATGTGCAAGCGATGGCTCCTGTCCTTTGCTGGTCCTGCTCCCCAGCTGGGGAGGAGGGGAGGAAGAAAGGAAAGGAGTTGATGCGGCTCCTGGCCCCATCTGCTGAGGGTTGGGGGAGTGGGGCTGGCACAGAGGCTGGTAAAGGCATGTTTTCTAATCCTTTTGTAACCCCCCTGGGGTTTTAAGGAGCATGGTCCCTTTAAATTTTGGCCCTGTGGGAGAGGTTGTAGAGCTGAGGAGGGGGCTGGGGCTGGAGCCAGAGGCCTGGGAAGGAGGAAGAGAGGGAGAGGACTGGCCTGAAGCCAGGGAAGACAAAGCACCTGAAACTGGGATGCCAGGCCAGCCCCCACAGAAGGACACTGTGCTGGCGAGAGTTGCCCAAGGACAGAGCAGCAGCCAGTGACCGGCCATCTGAAGCTATGGGGCCGTGAGTACAGCACCTGGACTCGGGGGAGGTTGTAGTCAGTTAAGTGGGGAGGGTGTCGCTCTGGGTTCGCAGAGAGCGGCAGAAGAGGCATCAGAGGGTTTTCCTTTGCTGGGAAAGTGCTGGCGCCGAAGACTAGGAGTTGCTGGACTGAACCCTGGACTGGAACTGTGCTGGGACTCCTGAACTCATGGTGCAGAAGCAGAGCTCACGTCTGCCTCCAGCCTGCTGCATTGTTGGGCCTTGCAGGGCCCTGTGTTAGCTGTTACTGCTGCCCCATCTCCCCTGTTGGTTTCCCCCTTTTTTCTTCTTTCAGCAGGTGGTCTCTTTTCACTGTGAAGGAGCACCCAGAGTGTGTGACACAGAGGTTTGTGTCTGCAAGAGTTCTCCATACGGGCCACCAAGCGTAACACCCACGTAACCAGACTGAGTCTGCCTTGCAGGCAGCTCTGACCCGAGAAAGGGTGTGCACGGGAACACAGCAAGGAGAGCCCCTTTGCCCCCAGGGGCACCTGTTCCAAACCCCCAGGGTGACCACACACACACTGGGATAGCACAGGGATTATGGGAATGGGGAAGGTTTATTTACAGAGGTGCAAAGGGGAAACCCACAGGGGAGATGGGGCAGCAGTAACACACAGTAAACAGCTAACACAGGGCCCTGCAAGGCCCAACAATGCAGCAGGCTGGAGGCAGACCTGAGCTCTGCTTCTGCACCATGAGTTCAGGAGTCCCAGCACAGTTCCAGTCCAGAGTTCAGTCCAGCAACTCCTAGTCTTCGGCGCCAGCACTTTCCCAGCAAAGGAAAACCCTCTGATGCCTCTTCTGCCGCTCTCTGCGAACCCAGAGCGACACCCTCCCCACTTAACTAACTACAACCTCCCCCCTGAGTTCCAGGTGCTGTACTCACGGCCCCACAGCTCCAGATGGCCGGTCACTGGCTGCTGCTCTGTCCTTGGGCGACTCTCCCCAGCACAGTGCCCTTCTGTGGGGGCTGGCCTGGCATCCCAGGTCAGGTGCTCTGTCGTCCCTGGCTTCAGGCAGGGTCTCTCTCCCTCGTCCTCCTTCCCAGGTCTCCCGCTGCAGCCCCAGCCCTCTCCTCAGCTCCACAACCTCTCCCACAGGGCCAAAATTTAAAGGGACCGTGCTCCTTAAAACCCCAGGGGGGGTTACACTTTAATAGTTCTTGTGGCTCTGTGAATCCTCTCCAATTTATCAACATCCCAGAACTGCAGAAGCTAAAACTAGACACAGTATTCCAGCAGTGGTGGCACCAATGTCAAATACAGAGATAAAATAAACTCTCTACTCCTACCTGAAATTCCCATGTTTATGCATCCAATCTTTTGGTCACATGACTGCACTGAGTGCTTATGTTCAACTGATATCCTGCATCCCCAAATCTTTTTCAAAGTGACTACTACCTAGGACAGTCCCCCATCATGTAAGCATAGCCTACATTCTTTGTTCATTGATAGCTGACCACTGCCATGCTGAGCGGGCAACCCTAGAGTCTGGGGACCCATGAAAATGGGCAGCCAAAGGCCTGCGGGCACCTTAATTCTGCCCTGTATATGCTATCTGAAAATTAGTAAAGCAGAGCTTGATACATCTTCCAACCTTTATGCCATGCTGGCAGTCTGATTGATGCAGAAACCAAAGGCAGCTTTCTGCCATCCATCAAAGGCCTTGTCAGCTGACCAAGTGCTACAAGAGTCTGTCTTCACACTGCCTGGGCAGCACAGAGCAGCTGGTTTAGAGGTGAGAATCTGGTTCAGTTTCTTCAAAAGAACATTTAAGTAAAGTTGTGTTGCATACATAGTGTTTAAATTGGTTTCAAGAAATCATTATTTTAATCAACAAATTAAAGCAGACTAGTAAAAAATAATGAAGATTTACACAGAAAAATTTGATAACTTAGGTAGACCAAAGTAGTGAAGCATGTAAGCATTACCTGTATAAATATGAATACTAAATATTATGGTGTTGTTCATATGAATAAATGACAGAAAAAAAGATTAGAGTCAATTTATACCTTCTGGTCACTTACTCAGTGGGGCATGGATTGTACTTTCCACCTGACATTCCACAGTTTCCAAATCTATCTCCAGCAATGTTGGCTATTTTAAAACAAGTATCAGGTGCTTTTTTTGCCCCTATAAGAACAAATATCAAATGTTTAATAACTAATATGCTATAAAGAAAAATAATAAACAGTAGGATTCAAATAGTCAGGTAGAAGGCAGATCATGTGATATTAGCATATTCCTACTAATATGAATTCTGTTACACAGACGGTTAAACAATGTAAAAATACCTTTCCCATAGATGGATTCACATTGTAAATCAAAATTCTGACAAACCCCACTATAGCAATATTCCTTCATGTTGTTACATGGGTAGCCATTCATGATATATACATCATCTGGGCAATATGGATATGTCCCATTGCAGTATTCAGGTAGATCACAGAAATTCATTTTTGGTCTACATTCCACTCCTGCCACTTTAAACTAGAAACAGAACAGAAAGTAACCCCTGTTTTAATTTGTAACAGTAGAAATTCTGACACAAAGGCATGAAATGATTATGCAGCAGGTAAGGAAAGAAAATATACTCATAAATTTGAGGAACATGAAATAGTTCTTTATACTAATATACAAGCATATATGCCATTCCTGGCAGTTTTATGTGGCATATTGACAGAGTTGATGAGCTTGATCCTGCACAGCCCTGGTAAAGAATGTGATATGCATAAGGCCCCAGATAAAAAGTGATGAGGAACGCAGGGAAACTCGACCCTGCACTAATGAAAGAGGGCAATGCTACATGACGTCCAATTCAGGTGTCTCAAACTCAAGTCACCACAAGGGCCGCATGAGAGCTAGTACGTTAGTCCAAGGGCCGCACCACTGAAACCTTTTCATACAATGATATTGCAAACATCGGTAACAATAGTGTCATTGCAGGCCACAGGAAATAGCTTTAGGGGCCGCATGCAGCCTGCAGGCCACGTGTCTGAGACCCCTGATCGAATTACTTCTGCCTAAAAGCAGAAGATAGGACAGAGGGGAAGCCACAGTTAACACTTAATTTGTAAGCTGATCACTCCATGAATCCTAAAGACCATGTTTCACTATTCACCCACTGTCTCTATTTTCATCTACACTCCCGAGTATGGTTCTAAATAGATAATGTGTGTCCAAGTTTCTAAGACACTGTGATACGTTCATTTCTAAAAATTTAAAAAAAAATCCCTTCTAATTAGTACAAATTCTGTTTGTTAAGCAAATAATTTACCAACAAAAAGAAAGTTCTCCCAGCCTACCTTGCAATTTTCACAGCACAACCCTTCAGCACACTGCGATCCAGACTTAAGTTTGCAGGTTGCAGCGTCACAGCAAGGATTAGTACACTCCTATCGCAAAGACATGAATTAGGAACATGGAGCTTTTACTTTTCTATAGTCAGGGGCTTCTGTAGTATGCAGGCTAAATATTGACCAGAAGCCAAAGATACTGGGTCTCTTTCACTGTCTCAAGTTTAGCGTTGTCTTGTCTATTGGAAGCCAACATGTAGTTTAGAGTGTATTACCAGAAGAAACTAGAGAGAAACTTTTTTTGCTTGGCTATTTGCTTAGGGACAAGCAGCATCTGCTTTCCTAAACAGAGCAGGGTCCTAAAGAAGCAGGAATCCACAGCTTTCTATTGAGTTTCTAGTACTCTATTATTTATTTTCTAAGTGAGTAGTATAATATAGAAATGATTCGTTTTGACTTTGTGTGTGTGCGCATGCATGTGCCAGAAACTACCTGCAACTGACCTTGGATTTTACCTCACTTAACATTTGATAGTGTTTATTCAAAGTAGCCTGAATTCCTGTAACAGCTACTCAAGATATTCAGTTGTTTGAGAAGTTCCAAAGGGGCAGCCGTGTTAGTCTAGTAAAGCAAAAAAAGCAAGGAGTCTTGTGGCACTTAAAGACTAACAGATTCATTTATCGCATGAGCTTTCATGGGAGAAAAATCTCACTTCATCAGATGCTTTGAAGAGGGGGAACTTAACAGCTGTGCGAGTTGTTTCATGAAGTTGATGGATTACCACTTCAAACAGCTGTATTCAGTGCCTTGTGGAAATGGAAATCCATCAACTTCATTGAAACAACTTGCACAGCTGTAAGTTCCCTCTCTTCAAAGCGTCTGACGAAGGGGGGGGGGGTTTCTCCTATGAAAGCTCATGCGATAAACAAATCTATTAGTCTTTAAGTGCCATAAGACTCCTTGCTTTAGTTGTTTGAGAGGTCTTTAAGAAGCTCCAAATATCAGCTCCAGAGCTAGAGTGCTATTTATAGCCCTTTCGTTGGAAAACATTGATGGTGGTTCAAATTTAAGAGCTGGGGTGGGAAAACCATAGGTGATGGAGAGTCTATGCATACATCAAAAACACCTCCATTTTTGAAGTGTAGAAAGGCACCTGAAACAATGGCACTTTTCACACTCTCTGAACTGTGGCAGCCAGTCTTTATTGTATTCAGGGCTTGGACCAGCTTCCCGTGAATTCAGATAGTTGTCCACTGACTTCAAGCAAAAGTGTAAGTAGCCCTTAATTAAAATGGGATTTTAGGCTTGTCAATTTTCTTATCTTGATTTCTGTTAATGTGATTTCAAATAAAAAGTAAAACCACAATGAAAAAGCTACACACATTAATAGAACTTTATAGAAAGTAGGTTGAGACTGAACTATGGATGCTGAAGTCAACTGATGTACTATACCTGTGGTGTGCCACAATCACATTCTTCATTCTTATCCATCACTTTATTGCCACAGACAGGTTCTGTGAAAACATCACTTGGTTTTGGAGCATTTTTAAGACAGTTTCCTCCACCATTCAGAATAAGATCTTCAAAATCATTGGCACTACAGGTGCTGAAATTCTTGGAGCCACTAGAAAGAGTAATATTGTATTTGTTTGGTAGACACATTTTCCCAGGAAAGATCAATTTATTTTAAGTCATTTAATAAAGTTCTATGCATAACTAGGCAATATCAGACGATCACTGGCATCACTCATGTTTTAGTTCCATATATTTTATTTAGGGAAGGGTATTTATAAGAGTCAAAAGATATCACCAGAATTTTAGTCTTTCTTAGATTCACTGATTTTATACCCAGAAGGGACCATGAGATCATGTAATCTGACCTCCTGTATAACACAGCCATAGAAATTCACCCAGTTACAACTGTACTGAATCCAGAGTGTATGGACTATAGCATATCTTACAGAAAGGTATCCAATCATGATCTGAGCCCATCAAAGATGGAGAACCTACCACTTCCCTTTGTAGTCTGTTTCAGTGGTTAATCACGCCCCTCCCATTAATTTTTTGTGTGCCTGATTTCTAACTTGAATGTTTAAGCTTAAACTTCACAGTCTCTCACTTAAGACATTTTTTCCAGCTCTTGAATAGTTTTATGGATTTGGCATAATTTCCCTTCACAGAGAAGGCAATTTAACCAAACTTGAATTTACAAACTGCAGTGACATCTGCTAGCTATAGTAGCGTCTAAAATCATTTTTTTAAACACTGTATTTTTAAGGATGGAAAACCAAAACTGTAATGTAAATTATACTTAAATTAGAGGATGTTCCTTTCCCGGTAAATTCTTTGATTTCTGATACTGTGGATTTTTTGAGAGCTAATGGCTGGGCCACAAAATTTATTCCAGGTTGAAATCTGCACTCAAAGTTTAACTGTGACACTATAGATAAATAATTTCTAACTATAACACTGCTTGGTTCCTTGATTATGCATAGAGGTTTTCTGCACAGATACTATGTCAGAAACTGAACCCTACATTAAAATAAGAGTTATTTTTGCTGAGTCACATTAGGCTGAGTCTTAGTAGTTACCAATAATGTACATAAAAGATCCAAAGGGGTAGCTGTGTTAGCCTAGTTCAGTAAAAACAAACAGACAAGGAGTCCTGTGGCACTTAAAGACTAACAGGTTTCTTTTTGCAAGAGCTTTCGTGGGAGAAAATCCCGCTTCATCAAACGCTTACCATTCTGTAAGTTCCTCCATCTTCAAAGCATCTGACAATGTGGGATTTTCTTCCACAAAAGCTCATACAAAAAATAAATCTGTTAGTCTTTAAGTGCCACAGGACTCCTTGTTTGTTTGTAGTACATAAAAAAGTAATGCTTGCTCTGGGTAAAGGAAAATCTAAGCCCAATCCTTGAATAAGAAGACAGTGTACGTTGAGATGAGAGGGTTACTCACTTCAGTAGTAACTAAAGTTCTTCGAGACGTGCACCCCAATTGGTGTTTCACCATAGATGCAGCAGTGCATCTGGAGTCAGAGGGCTTCAGTAGGGGTGCCTGTCACACCACATACGTGAACCTTCCCTGCCCTGCGCAGAGCACGGGAAATATATATAGCACTGTGTGATCTGGCCACCCTCAGTTCGTGCACTGCCACAGAGCCCATATGTCAAACTTGAAAGCAGAGAAGAGGAGGGCAGGTAGTGGAGCACCCATGGGGACACATATCTTGAAAAACACATCCTACATTACACTTATGTAAGCCTCACTAAAGTTAATGATCTGTCTCACATAATAGCTGCTTCAAGGTAAGTTGTCTAGGTCGACACTGCTTACGTTGCTCAAAGTTCACTATGAATTGTAAAATACAAAAATAAAATAAAATAAAATAAAATAAAACAAAAAATTAAGTACAGCAGAAGTGGGAATATATCTAATTCTTGTTCAGAATTCTTGTTTCATTTATCAATTTGTTCCAAAACCACCTCATAGATACCTCAGCAGGATGAATTAAGCGGCCCTGGGCCCCAGCCCACCGGTGGGTCTCCCACTGCCTGAGACCCTGGCTCTCCACCAGTGGGTGGTCCTCCTCCAACCTAGGGCCCCCCTCCCCAGCTCTGACCAGTCTGCTCCTGCAAGTGGCAGGGCCAACTGGCACATGGCATGGCTCTGGTACAGAACTCCAGTCAGTCCTGCCCCCAGAGCAGAGTGACTACATGACAGCCTGCCCCAGGGGCAGACCAGCTGGCCCAGAAGCATGGAGCCAGCCTCTGACCTAGGGCAGCCCTGCCTCCTCCCCCCCAGCACCAGCAGGGCCAGGAAACCCCACAGCGTGGGATAGGCCTGTGCGGTAATCTGCCACCTGACACCTACAATAGCGCACCCATGAGGACATCACTCAAAGAGATCTGTTTTATTTAAATTAACAGTAAATGTAAGCCTTGGGAAGAAGGCAAGTTTGGACCAGGTCTAGTGTGTAAATTCTATGTTAGGAGCAGGATGGAAGTATCAGACTAGTATTAATCAATTAAGTTTCCCATACAAAGACCATTTACAAAAGTCCTTTGAGGTTAATAGGAATTTATCCTACTGAAGAGATCTAATACAATTATGTAGTATTAAAAATAAGGTGGTAATATCTGGAGTTCTTACTTTTCTGTACTGTACATAATGTAGGAATGGGGGCATCTTCCATCATCATGTTTCATACCAAGATTATGTCCCAGTTCATGTGCCACTACTGTGGCATGACGTAACACATTATTACTGTTTAGCTAGTAAAGAAAAGCAATACTGAAATGAATATGAAAATAAAGAAATCACAAGAAAACAAGGCAATGATCCTACCTCCTCTTTTATTTAAGTAATATGTCTCTCTAAATGTGTAATGATACTCTCTAGTACCAAGAAAAAGAACACTAATGCTAAGTTAGTATTTATTTACCTATCAGTTTAGTAACAGGTTTGCCATTATTCCTCATGCTGGAAGGTACCTTACTCCATCAGTATTCCAGTGATTTCAGTGGCATTGCGCACAGAATAAAGCACTACTGAGTATAAGTAAGGATAGCAGAATCTGGCCCACATACTGTGCTTGCTGCTGTGGTATCACATATTATAAGACAAACATCTCCACATCCTAAGTAAGGTGATGTTAGTACTGACACAGGATTAAGGGAAGGCAAAGGTGGCCTAAAGTCAATTTTACCCCACCCTTCCCACAGAGTACTGAGTAACTCTTGGGTGCACCTACAGTGTACCATACACATGAGTGCAAAGAGTCAAACGCACATGTGAGTGCTATGTTAACATTCTCATCCAGAACATACAAAAATCTGTCCATTTTGAGTTTGTGGACTTGGGGGTGCGGTTTGCTAGCCAATCCTAAACTAAATAAATTTAAAGTATGTGCAAAATATAGTTTGAGACATCAAAATCAGGTGAACTGGCACAGAAAAGAGAGGGATGTGGGAAAAGAATTATAATAACCACAAACACAGCTGTCTTTTCATAGCAAGCCTAATAGAACAAACCATATCAAACTAAACCTCTAAGCCCATGGTGATTTGCCCAACTAGGTCAGGGAGATAGGGAAGTTTTTTACTGATGCGATCAGAACATTAATAGATGAGATGAAATTTTGTACTTACTGTGCTGATTGACCCTCCAAGGACTTGAGAACAGACTGTACCTACAAAAGCCATTCCAACTGCCCCACTAAATGCTCCTCTCCCTCTGCAACATAACAACAGAACATGTGCAGTTTTGAGAATGGGGCTGAAAGTTCACTGGTTTCTAATGAAAAAAAAAATTGATGGCTTTCACCTAAGTATTATTAGGAGTCCAATCTTGGTCTCACTGATGTCAGTGGGGAAATTTCTCCTTTCCTTCAAGATCAGGCTACGATTTTCTGATCAATGTGCCTACGCTAATTGTACAACACAGGTCTTGAAAACTATATTAATGGTTTGAGTAAAGAATAAGGTTTGGTAGAAAGATCATATAAATAATTTCTTACTGGTCAACAATTTGAGCCAAAGCTTTAAATAAGCAGTGATCCCATTTCTCATTCACATATCTCAGCAATGTTATAGTTCTGAACTGTAGTCAGAGACAAGGGTTTCTAATAAAGCAAAACTTACATTATGAGATGACTAACATCATTTCTTGATCGCTTAAGAAGATTTGTCTCTCTCCAAGAAACAAATTTATTTAGTACATCTCCAGCTGAACCATCCATTACATTTATGGGATTTTTATCTGACCAGATTTCTAGCCCAGTCAAAACAATCTGGATGTTCAATGCATCATACATCTGAAAATACACAATGATTGTTACTGTACATTTATGTGAAAGATTCAGTTGTATTCTGAAAAAATGACATCATTATTACCAGTTTGACAGAACAATGGAAGTTTAGGGAAGTATTCCATTTAAACAATTAGTGCACAGTACAAATTGGGCCAGATCCCCCTGCTCTTTATTTAGTCAAACCCTGCATGGTCATTAGTGGGGATGTGATGTTACTGAATAAAGAATACAAGTCTGAAGGTCTTCCATGTCCATTGGGACTCCTAGACACATCCTTCAGGCGCAAACTGCCTATGATTAAGAGTTCAGAGGGCCAACAGGAAGGAGGTGACTGTTTTATTCATTATCTTGGCTGGTTATCTTCAGGAGATATTAGGAACAGTTTCATGCTGTCTAGTGGATGTCAATGGAGGTGGCAGACATAATGGCCACCCCGCCCCCCAACATAGCCCTCTAGACTACGGAGCTCACAGGGAGGAGTGTTAAGTATCTATCTCCCCTGATGGGTCTCATCTCCGGGCTATCCAGCTCAAGGGGAAGAGTGTTAAGGATCGATCTTCCCTGATGGGCCTCAATCTCCTGTGTGAGTTTCTTCCTCCCTAGCTTTGTGTCAACAAGGAAGGGGGTGAGTTCCTATCCCCCCTGAACAGTTTCTCGGCACCCCCATCACCACGAAGGAGGGGTCATTGTCTGGGGTCCCAGTTTTATCATTGGTCCTGACCAGGATCCCACTCCTAATTGGCTATTTTTACTCTGGCTGGGCAAAATTCTATTAAAACCCCCTGTCTCAGCTAGCTTGTTGTTTTCCCACCCTTGGATGCTAAAGGGCACGTCGTGACCCGGTCGGACTGATCCCCCGACTGAGACAGGGAGTACCCACCCCTGAGACCTTTTTTTTTTTGGGGGGGGTGTACACGGATTGCTGGCCGAACGATTAAGTGCTGAGATGCTGCAGCTGGTCTGCCTCCTCGCTTTGGGTTCTACTGCAGTCCTGGGACAGGTATTATAAATCGATATAGGCCTCCTACCTTCTCTTAATCATTCTACTTGGTACCATTTATATATAGTCTGTGATTGTAGCTTCTTTACCTGAGTTTTGCATAGTTTGTGTAGTTGTTATTATTTTCTCTGTATCCTGCATAATCTTTTTATGATATAGTTGTTTAAGGTCTAGCATAGTTTTGTGTTGTTAATTTGCCAGGTGTTTTGTTAGTCATTTGTAATTTGCATCCTTCTTACTGTATAATTGTTCATTACTCTGCTTCAGCTCTAAACTGCTGGCCCCAAACTTCCCCAGTGTACACGGGGGGAGTGTGGGGGTTTATTTTTCTCTCATCTGACTTTTTTTTCATTCTGCCGCCCACCCTTCTTGGCTAGCAAGGAGGAATGGCTTCCAGCCATTGGTAAATACGCGTCGGGTGGGCTGGTCAGTGCCTATACCGATGTTGAGGCAGTAAAAGGCCAGAAAAGTCCTTGACTTATTATGGCCACCCTCCTGTAGGTCATTAATCCATACTGTTATTTAACTATAAGTACTTTTGTAGGTTGTAAGTGTTTTGCATAGACTCTCATACTTTATCCTGTTGTTTGGCTGGAGGTGTTTTACAGGTGCTTTATATAGACTCTTGCTCCACACTGTTACTTGGTTATAAGTGCTTTGCATAGGTTTTTAGCTTTATATTGTCAGTTAGTTATAAGTGTTCATTTAGATTTTGCTTTATGCTATTAGTTGGTTATAAGTGTCCTATATAGATTTTTGCTTCATATTGTTAGTTGATTACAAGTGTTTGGTATAGATCTCCTTGTTTTACACTGTTAAGTGGTTAAAGGTGTTTAAGGTGTCACTATAAAAGTAGTTTGTTTTTTTTGTTTACTTGAACTGGTGTTTGTCTCATTGGTGGGTGTCGCTGGTCCATCCCAGTCACATCGCGAAGCTGGGGTTCAACAGTGGATAGTTAGGGAACTATGGAAATTGCTTACATCTGTAGAATAGGAAATTCTACAGACAGCAAAGAGGCGAGATCTGACAGCAACTAGGAACTTTCAGGATAAGCCTTTGGTCAGTAGTGGGTACGCTATATGTAATAGAAAGATTCTTATTGACATCAATGGGAGCCAGATCAAGACTTTAACTAGCAATCAATACTTATTGCATACACTGGTTATTCCCATGTAGAAGAGAGGAGCAGTATGTGCTCCATGTACCATGTCAGAGCAGAGGGTTTGGTCCCCTAATACTGATGAAATATTTGTTTTGGTTTTTTTTTCCCTTAAGAACATGTACAGGCATCTTCAGTCTTTCAGAAATAGTGTACAAATGTTTTGAGGTAGAGTTTAAAAAGAAATCAAGTTTTTATCCTGTTTTCATCAGTTATTGCATTAGTCTAGTGACACAAATTCATACATATTCAGAAACCCTGTTATTGTGTGAAATTTTCAAAGACAACTCATCCCAGTGTCTGGAATTACATGTGTATTTTTTCACACACATTCTTGGGCTCATGCTTTTGTGCATACAAAGCTTGGTTATATAAAACGCCACATAAATATACAAAAGAATGAAGAGTACAGTTTAGGAGGTTTTAGGTTTTGAAAATCTGCTGCATTACTACAGAGCTCCTCATCCCTGTTTTGGAAAAGGAAAAAGTCCAGAGTAACATAATGGAGCTATAAAAACCTTATATCCAGTTGAGGAAAAATTGCCTGGGTATAGGCATTGTGGAAAACTGAGGAACCTGCCATAAAACCTGGCATAGGAGCTGTGCCAGAGGTGAGGAAAGGACTGCCAGAGTTGGGGCCTGGCATACAATGCTACAGAGACTTTAGTATCCCTTCAACACATAGGATAGTACTGGAAGGGCTGTCTAAGTTATGCCTCTGGAGCAGCCCAAACTTGAGAGCATGCAAAGGTGGCTTAGTACCACCTTATCCCTTCTCCCCTGGGATGTAAGTTCTCCACTATACTTCTATGACACATACTTATAGGTCTATTTCAATTAGAATACAAACACAGAATACCCTAGTTGCACATTACTATTTGTATTTCTTCTGTGAGTGAGATAAGACTGAAGTGACCTACCCCATCAACATAATTCATCAGCTCAATTGCTTCTTTCTGCACAGCTGCAAGATCAGAATTCTTCTGCAAATACTGTAAAATTCCATATTAGGGTGTCAGAGAAAAAAATTAATCAATTTAATAAAATGTGTTTAATGTAAGAGAAACACATTACCCTGTTGTTATCAACAACCACAAACAGTTCCACATAGCTTGTCTGTGGCAGCACACCTCGTTTTTTCTGGAAGTTAGAAAATGCAGTAAGTGAATATTTCAATTACCAATAAGTCAAAATTTGTTTTACTATTTGTTACTATGTTATTGCATATATTTACAAGGCACCATAACATGGTATCTTGGTTTGGTTTCAGGCTGGTTTGCTTTTTGACCTTCACATGTCATCCTAGAGATCTATAGCTCAATTTTTCTGTGTCATCCACTATCCCTCCAATCCTGTGGCTAGATGGGAGCTGCTTTGCCCCTTCTTATTGCTGAGAACAGATTCTGAGTTGCACTAAATTGCTCTTCAGCGCATCAGTCTCCATGTTTCCATTACTCTTTAAGGGGATTTCCAAAGCCCAGCAATGCTCTGGCCATGCCTGTGGGTCTGGAAACAGGGTAAACAAAGGTTTCTACATCAGGGTAAACCCTGGGAAATCAGTTAAGCTGGCTTTGTGGCCCTTCCTGGCCCCTGAAGCATCCCCAAAAGAGATGTATTAGATCCAAGGATCTAAAAGTTCTCAAGAAAGAAACAAATATATTTACCCTAAAAAGCCTGTCTGTGCTGAAAGTGCTGTATGAAACATTTTTATATCTGAGAGAATTCTTCACACTCTTTTCATGGTGCAGTTCATCACTTAGCACACCACACAGAAAAGGATATTGTTGAACATCCTCTAATGGATAAAACAGGTGCTCAAATGTAGCTGATGTAGCAACTGGCTCCATTCCATACTGTTTGTCACCAATGTGGATGAGTCCCCTAAAAATAATAAAGGGATGAGAAATTACCCAGTACATTTTCCCTTCACTTGTAAAGGTACAACTAAATGATTAAACAACAGTGGAATATTTCAGTGCTAAGAAATGTACACTGGTACCTTATTTTTTTAAACATAAACCATTTTCATAAGAGGCAAAAGGAAAAGGAAACTTGCCTCTAAAAATCAAGTTTCAGGAAACCTCCACAGCCTTGCCTGACTTCCTGCTTCCATTGCTCCCCAGTGAATAGAAGAGGAAGTCTTGTCCCTCTTCAGCCTACCCAGCACTAGCAGTTGGAACCTGGTGCATGATAGGCACCCCTGGCTGAGTCACCCTCAGCTGACAGTGCCATAACCAGGGGCTGGGGCATTCTCCCCTACTTTTTAACGTGGGCACAGTTTGGGGGGCAGGGATCAGTGTTGCGCTACCAAACTGCAAGCCTCAGGGAAGTTCAGACTGGTGCCAGAAGGGGCTGCACTTCATGGAGGTGGAGCTTTGCCCCCTCACTGCACTTCTACAAAGGTTCCAGCATCACAGCCCCTTCCAAGAATGCAAGAGTTAATAAGGCCTTAAGCTGACTGTGGGAGGACCACAGCTGTTGCCTAACAACAGAACCTTGGATAGTTGCCCACCTGCAAGGCTGGCCCTACTCCCGCCAAATAGCAAATACCTGACCCCATATTGCAATCCTTATATCTGTGCTGCTAGTTGCCCAGCTCAGAAGGCAGAGCTTTCATCAGCTGCACAGCAGAAATAGCAAACCTTCTACAATAGCCTTTCAACCCCCCAACCTCCACATAACTCCTGTTTGGATTGGAATGCCCAGGGTTATAACATCATGAAATTTCAGAAGTAAATATCTGAAATGATGAAATTAATGATTTTTAGAATCCTATTACAGTGAAATTTGCCAAAATGGTAAGGCTTTGCTCATGACCATATTTAGAACACTTGTACAAACTACAGCAAGAGATGCCTCATTTTGCCAACTCAGCGCCTTTAATTCCTCAATCTGACCTGTTTGTATAACAAACAAACATTATTTTAATTTACTGTAACAGAATTACTTTCAGGTTTGGAAGCTTGTGTCTAAATGCAAAACTATCAACAAAATTGCTATTATTGGTTGGCTGATCAGAGGGTGCTACACTGTTATGCTATATAGAAACATAGATAGTGATACACACAGTTATTTATTCCTTATATTGTGATAGTGGATAGGACCCCAAGTACAGCAGCACTGTGCTAGGACCCACACTCAATTTAATGGGAAGCAATCCATGCCCCAAAGAAGTTGCAACTTAAGGAAACTGTGCTTTTGTTTTGTGAAATTTTACCTTTAGTATCAGATTAACTTCAGGGTTCCAAAACTTTGCCCATCTGACGGCTGTCGTAGCAATTTGTATCTCTTTTATTTCCATGATGGACCAGTTTCCAGTTGCTAGAGAGATGAGGTCTTATGGAGAACACATGTCCCTATTTAGATCTGTTAGGCTGCTTGGCACAAAATGCAGTATTGCATATTGGGGCATTCGAGTGGAATTTTTAAAAGCACTCAGGATTTACCTAACTGTCCTCCCATTCACCACTGAATTCAATGGGAAGGAAATTGAGTTAATGCTCAGCATTCTGAAAATCCATACCCTTGGCCCTGAGAAGAGGCATTACAGAATTGTGTACATTGCACTTTGACCACTCTCTGATAGTCATTCTTATTTAAAAAAAAAGAAAAAAAAAAAGGAGATTTAGAACAACAGTATTTTTCTTGGTAACTAGCTGATGCACTGAAAAGTGAAAAGCAAAAAATAATACCTAAGGCCATCACACGTACTAAGAGCAAGCATAGAATCAGCAACTCCTTCAATAACGCCACGATAATAACAGTGTGTCTGAAACACAATGAAACCACATAATTAACAATACAACCGTATTTGTTTTTATTCAGATGAAAGATTCAGACTTCTTGTTTGCCCAATATGTTATTAATTAGGGCCAGATTTTGCCAGCTTTACTCAGAACTCTACAAATTCTCTCAATTTTCTTCCACGGGATTATTCTTAGAATAAACCACTACTCTTTAGGAGCAAACACAGCAAATTTTTACCCCTCATTGGGTTTAAAAAAAAAACTGATGGAAAAATATTCCCTTCTCTTATAGGTGAGGGGAAATTCTTAATTTAACTCTTTCTCATCTTCTGATAAACCACATGGGTCTACTTTGTCCATCTGTTCTTCGGCAGGTAAACCTGCTTTAAAAGCCTGATTTGGAAAAGCATTCTTATTAAGGAAGCACACTTGAACACATGCTTAAATTCCACTGAAGTCACATGATTAAAGTTGAATACATACTTAGTGCTTTCCTGAACAGGAATAAATTTAAGCATGCGCTTAAGTGTTTTCCAGAATCAGGTCCTCAGAAGTGGGTAACTCTGATGTTTGCATCTTGATCCAAAAAAATCTATGTTACACAACGGCTACCACCTAATTCAAATTCAGTCTTTATGTATGCTTCCAGAGTATTTTTCCTATACATTGACATATTTCTGAAAACAACAATTATTGCAGATACCATGTCATCGTAAACAGAGTCAGGTTAAACATACTTTAAATTAAGATTAAAGCAAAAGTAGCCTTGTATTTTTTACCCATTGGTAACAATAACATAAAAATGGTACATGTTAAGTGAGGAGTGCTCTAGAAGACCTAAAATGTGATCCAAAGCAGCCTTCCATTATTCTTCTCTACTTGCTGTTTGAGTGTCTTATTTTTTTCATTGTTGTGAACTCAAACATTTGTCACTCTTATATGAGGGAACATATAAATATAGCCAGAATTAATGGTTGGGTATATATTTTTTTGCTTCAAAATTTATTTAAATGCATGTGCATCACCATTGTGGGCAGCCTTTTGTGTCACAAAGCTTGGTTCCTCTATGCTAAAGAAATAGTGTGACACAAAAATGGAACTTTAAGAAGCACAATACCTTGATTTTTGAATGGGTAGCCTCCAGTTTCCCATTTTTGCTGTATGTATATAGCATAAAATCTTCACTAATGAGCTTTCTGGAAACAAAAATAAATAGCTGTAGTTTTAAGAGTATATGACAAAATACATCAAACATCAAATTCATCAATATATTTATGGGTAGCATTTTGGTGCAAAATTTGCTATTAGATACAGAAGAAGGACACAGTATAAAACAATGCTTAAAAAAACAAATAAAAAACAAAACACTTATTTGTATCATCTGAAAATAATTTACTTCTGCATCACCTACTTATTTTTCTTTAGTTTTAGGATATATGTTCCATTTGCTGTTTGAATTGAATAAACGCAATCATCATCATCTGAATGTTCCTGAAAACAAAACAAAATAACCCTTGGTTATGCAGTTTCCACGGTGATCATAAATTCATATTTTCTCTAACCAAAGTGGTCCTATTATTCCTTTGTTTAATGTTTTAGGTATGCAACAAATACTCAGAGAGATTCAAAGGAGCAGCCGTGTTAGTCTAGTAAAGCAAAAAAAGCAAGGAGTCTTGTGGCACTTAAAGACTAACAGATTTATTTATCGCAGAGAGAGATATTCTTAAAAACTCATACTTTGTATCTTCCACAGTGATGGAAAGTTTTTTTTTTTTATGTTATTATACTCCTCCCCCCCCTTTTTTTTCTTTTAAATTTTATGCAGTGATGTTGCACTCCATGCAGTTAGGAAAATTTCATGCAAAAGATAAAGCAGAAAAGCAAATAACCCACAGAGGAATTAAAATACTCGGCTAATAGAGACTTTTATGGAAATTTGATAATATAACTTTGGGCTATTTGGAGAGTGGAAAGTAACGATTAGCAGTGGTAAATTCAGACTAGCCATCTGGGGCTTATACTTAAGAAAAGATGCCCCTAACTAATTAATCAGGGTGCAATAATGGACATATTAAAGCTGGTCAAAAAAAACCCAGCCAAATTCTGTTCTCTGGGCAGTGAACAGCCAACCTAACAGCTCTCTTTCACCTCCTGTGGGATTTAATATGAGCATGACCAAACAGTTGCACTCTAGCTACTCTTGGGCAATCAAGCATATTGAAAGCAGCCTCCACTGCTTCAGAAATCAAACTAGTTCCTAACTGGTCCCAGTATCCAAGGGCAAAGGTACCTTAAAGCCCACACTTTTTGTTGAGCAGAGTTTATCTGAACCAATGTATGGGATGCTAGGGCTACCTCTCAAACTTTTGGCATAAAACTTATAATAGGACTTTTGAAAGTGATTTTTATTGGGTAAGCGGAGAATGAGTGGTATTTAAATAAACGGAACTGCTTATTAAATAATGAGCTGAATATGGAGTGATTATTTTTGTGATTACCGAACAGAAATTATAACGCTTAGTAGAGGGATCTTCAAAAGCACTCAGCACTGAGCTAACTCTACTGTCATAGAAGACTACTGGAGTGTTGCCTCTGATTTCAATGGAAGTAGATTGAGGCCAACATATTCTTGAAAATCTCAGTCCAAATGAGCCTTATTTTAATACACGTGCTGTAAAAGGAAAGAAGACCCCAAGGGGAAGCAAATATGAATGATTATCTCTTCTCTTTTAAAATCAGAATCTGTAGTCTTCTCATCTTCTTAAATTAAAAAAAATCATGACAATAATTAATATTTAACACTGGGTTATTGCTTGTGCTATTAATACACTCCATATGTACCAATATGTTGTAACTAACTTAGATGCTCCATTTAAAACTTTTTTAAACAAAAAAAGGGATAAAATCATTCATTGGTGTAGAGTATAAGTCCAAAGAACAATATTGAAATTCATATTCCACAGGTCAGTTCTCCAGAAGATGCCCAAATCTGACCTATTATATGGTATTTCCTTAGCAACCACACTCTAATTTGGATGCAAAAAATATCTCAAACATCACCTAATTTTTTTCTCCTTTAAGGAATTCAGTGTCAAATACACCTCCCCTTACTCACTCAAATTAGCCCCACTGAATTAAATGAAACTACTTGTGCGAGTTAACTTGGCTGTTAGTTATGGTAAAAGGCACTACAGAAGTCCTCTGCTTAGCCAAATAAGACAACGTCAACTCAACCTACACTGTCTAATGTCCAAAGGAGTAGCCATGTTAGTTTAGTTCAGCAAAACAAGGAGTCTGGCAGCGCTTAAATTTGTTAATCTTTTAAGTGCCACTAGATTCCTTGTTTGTTTTCCTGTCTAATGTGACACAGAGGAAACACCTGGCAGTTGTCACCATGTTCACTCAGATTTTTGTCTCTGCTAAGATTGCCAACAAATGTAGCAATTAGTATCAATTGCACTAGAGATCCATGTGATGTGGACTGAACACATCTCATGCCATGCCTTGTTTAAAGCCAGTTCTGAGTGCACAATGGTTCACTCAAATATGCAACCTGCTCAGAGCTATCAGATGAGATTCCTTACTGTTCTTCACAGCAGACGTATTCCTTTACACACACTGTAGTACAATACTAATAGTAACAAACAATTAAAAAAATGTTTGGCTAAAGAAACAAACCTCATGTAAATGTGTGTGGCGTCTCTCCCGGCCTGTCAATCTTCGAGGGGTAATTATTTCGAACGTTGAAAGTCTAGCTGTCTGATGAGAGAGTATACCTAAAAATAAAATTTACAATATCTAAAGAAATAGAAAAGGTAAACAACACACAAACTCTGTATGATCATTAATGTTCACCACTGAAAATCAGTTTAATCAGTGGCAGATAATTCAGGAACAGACTGGAGAGGTCATATTTAAGGCGGATGAATGCCATGCTATACTGAATTCTTTCTCTACTTTGACGAGCACTCCTGTTACACTGGACAAAAAATGTAAACCAAAATTTTTTACAGGTAACCAGCATGTTCCTCATTTTCTGGATGCCCAGCTTGAAGCTCATGTGGTCTGAGTTCCAACAAATGCATCTGAAGTCAATAAGGTTTTCTGTCTACACTGCAATTAAAACTACCACCTAAACCCAAATGTCTGCAATGCAATTAACCAGCCATCTAGCCTGAGCTTGGGCCAGCTGACAGAGGTGAGTCATCGGTTTCTAACTCCTATGTGGATGTACCCAGGAGTTCTGCTCTGAATGCAATGAAGTGCAAAAACATGCTAAGTACTCTGAAAAATTAAGTCCTCAAAGGAAGCATCCAAAATTTGTTGACATTTAACACAATTTTGGCATTAATCTCCATGCCACAATGTTCCCATATGTAAAATACCACCTCAGTACATAGGGGTGGTACAAAAATAAACTCATTAATGTCTGAAAAGATTTAAAATACTACAATAATAACAGCCATGAGGGAGCCCACGAAGAAATTTGTAATTCTATATTCAGTGCAGTAAATAATGTATGGGGCCACATATTAAATGATGAGGATCAAAAAAAAAAAGGACAACCACCCATTTACTGAATAAGACAGAATCTTGTGGGGGAAAAATAATATGTAATCATGCAATTAAAGACTGGACCATAACACAAAAAAGAGAGAACAAATTAAGGTTGCACAGTTGACCCTATTGCTAGCATTTCCTAACTTCTGAGTGCTTGATTCTGCAACCTTAATAATATTCTTTTAATGTAGGGTGGTGTGGGATTTTTGTTTTTCCTTCTGAAATGTCCTATGTCTCCATGAAATTTAAAAATGGAATCAAAATAGAAAATTCATAATGTAGAACCACACGGACCAACAATATGGTCATTTCTAGGGTTGAGGTTGTTCGATCCATAGCAAATTTATCTATGACTTAAACTAACAGAGTAATCTGTAGCAGTAGAAGGCAGTTATCTAATATATGGACCAACCAGAAGGGAAGATGGAGACACATGCTTTGCCAGTCTCTTTCACAGTGATTTGCTAGAGAGCAAAAAAATGCTGAAACTCAAATAATGAATTCAATTCAAGGTTCTAACTCTGTTCATGCCGCTAATCTTGGTATCAGTGGCTCACTCGGTTTTTAGAGGTTTTTAACTTAAGAATCATTCTAGTGCATCTATCATGAACATCTACTTACATAAAACCAATGTGTTAACCCGACTAAAGATTATTTTATTTCTCAGATCTAGGCAAAATATTATGCTTGGATTTTGACATACATAACATTAAATCCACAGATAAAACCTGTATTTTACAGTACTCTTCTTATGCCTCTAGGGCAGTGCTCCTTGACCTTTAATGGACCCAGGAACGCCTTTATATGGAACAGCTGATGAAAACTTTGTCCGAAAAGCCAGTATATACCAACTACTTGCAATATCTACATACTATGCATTCCTGTGAAAACGACTCAGGAAACCAAACTGAACATAATTTTATGATATATAGCTTGCATTTACATCTAAAAAATAGATACATAATGTTTACGCACACAACTTAAAACTTAAAATGATATTATTCATGTTTTAATAGCAATTTTGGGCCTACATATTCAAACAAAGTTCATCTACAACATTCTTTGAGTAAGGTTCATGAAAGTCTTACTGTGGAATTTGTGTGCAAGTGATTTTGATGCCAGCAGTAACAGCAGCAGGAAATTTAAAATGCCCCAGCCACAGCAAAGGAGCAAGATGGCAGCAGATGCTGATACATATCTAGAAACTTTGCTGCCTCTAGGGCATTTTAAATTTCCCAGGCACATGTCTACTTGCCACACTGCTACTTCCCCATTCAGCCCCTCCCGCCCAGTGGGGAGGAGTCAGTAGCAGAACATCTTCATACTGTCCATGGAACACCAGTTGAGAAACACTGCTCTAGGGTGTACACACATGTACATCATGTTAGGTGTTTGCCTGGCCATCACACTCCACCATAGAGGTAATAGCAATGCTGTGTTCCTGAGCACTTGTAATTTATAAAGCTGTTTGGTAAAGTCTGGCAAGAATGACATCACAAAGGTGTAAAATAATACTACTGAGAATAATTTGATAGTGGAAAGATAAGAGAAAATCTGGAAGAATAGTAAAAAAAAAAAAATTTAAAAATAATGGCTCCTTCCCACTCTCCGCCATTTTAGTATTCAAAGTCTAAGTGTAACATGGAAGTAAACAGAAATGCAGTCATCTCCAACTGGGAGAACCATTATAAATTAACAAATTTTGAGCATTAATACACAAAACATAGCAAAAGGTTAAGATATCACAAAACATATATTGTTTATTTGACAAGCGTGGTTCAGTTTTAATTTTTTTAGTCAAATTCATAGAACCGCTTGGAAATATACAGATGAAGAGCACTCAATATAATAGGAATTACATTTTATTATAATTTTATAGTATAGTTCATAAATATATTTATTATAGCAGTTTACAGCCCTCTGCCACTAAACCTTCACTAAGATGATTCTGTTTGCAAATTATGAGTATGTATCAGCAAAGTTCATGTTAATAAGGCTGTCCTGTATTTCAATTGCTTCCTAGCTATTAAACATCTCTTGAGAGAAAAAGCAAAATAAGGAGCATCATGCAGCTTTCAATGTAAGATACAGACTGGAAAACTTGAGGTTTGTTCTTCATTTTCTTATGATGCAAGTTCCCCTGAATTTGAAGACTACTCTTGTACATAAAGCTAACATGTAAATAACTCTTTACTGGACTGGAGGTTTATCTATTTTCATAGACAGTTAAACTTAAGAGGATCTCAGACCATGCAGAGGGCAGGAAAAATAACAGAACAAGATAAGAGTTATGCATGTGAATCCTCTTATTTTGTCAAATACTCATTAACTACACACTTCAGCATGACATATGCTCAGGATTGTTTACATCATAACCCCTTTCATATATTAAATATGTAGTGGCAATTTTAGAAATAAAAATGAAAAAAAATCTATTAACTCAGTATTTTTATTTGGACTCAAAAGATATCAGTTAAAATGACTGCAGCTAAAATCATCTTTCCACCCAACTAGTCTAGCCATAGCAATCCCATTTGCCCCCTTTAACTCTCTCCACCGGTTTCTTTTTCTGCAGATAATTAAGTTTAGACTTCTGCACTTTGTCTTCCAGGACTTACATAACTCTGCCTCTCACCACTTTTAGGATCTTGTTTCCTCATGCTTCCCTACCCAGCTAATCCAGTAATGATATTTTTAATGTTACGTTTGGTTTGTTTTTGTTACTCTTATCATTGAACCCTACTCCAACACACCTTTCGCATTATTTCCGAATTACTTTAGTGGTACAGTTATTTAACCAGGACGCTGGAGATCAAAAACCTGATTAGAATCTGATCTCAGCTATGCAGCTTTACAACGGGCTCAAAGGAGTACTTTTCCTATCCCTTGCATTGTCTACTCACTGAAAGTACGTCTTCACTGAGGTTTGCAAATTTGCTGCAGCCAAATCGATCTTTCCGGATCAACTGAGAGGTCAGTGAAAACATGCTCAACCAGTCTGGAAGCTGACACATTAAGACCACCCCCTCAAGAAGAGTAGAGCTGATGGGAAGGCATTTCCCATCACCTCAGTGCAGTGGAGTAGATGCTAGGAAGTTGAAGGGAGACGCGTAAGTTACTATACCAAAATCAGGTCTAATGCCCACTAAAGTCAACAGAGTCTCTCATTGACTTCAATGAGGGCAATGAAAAGTAAATTGTACGGTCAATTTTCCCAGTGTAGACTGTCTCCCCACCACTTGAACTGTGCTCTCAGAAAACAAACGAAAAGGATTTCATCTCACATATGCGGCAAGGTCACCCATGACACAGAAAATTCCATGGAAACAATCCAAAGTAGCATAAAATCCACAATGTTCTCATTACAGATTCCCCTTTGAATTGTCCCCTCAAAGAAAGGAGGAGGGTTCTTCAGCATAATTTCTATAGAAGCTTTCTTCCCTACTAAATTCTCTAGGGCTTTTTAGAGGTTGAGTGCAGCATAAGATTATTAAGTCAGATTTGCCCATTAAAATAATAGGACTTCTGTGAAGAAACATGTTTGGGGTCTGTATCATGGTAGAATTTATCCTTTCCTTAGCTGGATTGTATAACTTACATAAAAATGGCTTTCTAAAATATGAGTATTTAGCCCTTAATGTATATATTGCTATTCATCTTCAAAAAAATTGATGAATATTAACTAAACTTCACAACCCTCTTCTTCCCCAGGAGGGAGGTATGTATTCTTATCCACTTCGAACAGATAAGAGCAGTATGGCACATATAGACTACACAGTATCTTTCTAGAAGCCACAGAGGACATTGTGTCAGTGTCAGAATAAAATTTAGAATTCTGGAGATCCAGGGTCACATTTTATGCAAAGACCATACCTGCCAAAATACTGAGTCCTGAGGTGTCCAGTGACAAAGTTAATTTTCTACATATTGAATCAAATCTGCCTGACTTCACCCACAAACATCCCCATTAAATATCAATAATTTTTTTTCATAATCTGTTTTATGTAAAAGTATGGCATCAGAGTGGAAGCACATCTAGTTTATCCAATGAGCTTCATAATGCTATATATCAGAGATATAACACTTTACAAAATTATTTTTGACAAGTTCTACTAATTTATACTTTGATACTAGAAGGAATGGAAAGAAAAAAATATTGTAATCCAGTCAAACATACAGATGTATAATTAATGTTCCAAACACACCTTATTTTGTTCAATCCTAAATGAAAATGAATAAGCAAGAAATCAAACATGAGAAGAGCAACAAAAATGCACACCACAGATGACGTTACATTTTTTATCCATTGCCCATCACTGACAGGGGTTATATAGTGATTCCAACTGTCACAGCCAGTTCTTTTACAGAGGCCCACAAGATGGGGCCCTGACTCTTAAGCATTATGACAACAGAACTAAGTTACAATGAGAAACATAAACCGGTCTATTGGAATAAATGTGCACTATTAAAGTGACTACCATCATATCACTGAGAATTCCAGTCCTTTCAGTTGGTAAAACAAGACTGCTTATCATACGTGTGGCCAGTGAAGCAGAAAAAGAACATACTATTCTTACACACTTGCCACACAGAGAAAAGATACACACTTCAGGCCTCATCTTGCAATCGGTACACTTAGCTTATATGCTTATGAGAATTTGGTTAAATAGGGAGTTCTGGATCATGACTTACATGTACAAACATAATTTGTATCAACTTTCTAACTGAATAATAAAACTGATGCTCACCTGCTGTAAGACCTGGTTTTTCAATAAGTATTAGTCCAAAACCAAACAAAACTAAACTGCATTTTAACATAGTTAAGTTTCTCTGCAAAACCACTTCACCTACTAAGTTGTTCACAAACACTGTAACTGAGAACCTTGCTCTCAACAGCAGTTTCCCTTGAATGAAAGCAGAACTAGAAAAACTAGAACTTTTAATTGTGAAGCAAACAAAAGATAACATGAAAAAGAACACCAGGTATCTCTGAAAACACTCCCAAGGAATGAGGAAGTCACATTTCTCACATAGTACTTGGCAAAACTGGTTAGACAACTTACAACAAACCCAAAATAGCATGATCCTGGATGCTAAGTGGAGTCAAGCTGACTAACCCCCATCATAATGATGACCGGACAAAACTGATTCCTTCTAAAACATTTTGAGACCAGTAGTGACCGGAATTCTGAAACCAGCAACAATACAGCTTCAGAAATTAAGACAAGAAAACAGTGTTACTAACTTCATATCAACTAGGTTACTCAGTTCATACAAACTAGCTCAACAAAAATGCACCTTAAAGTGCACCAGAACTACCCAAGTTCAGTTTGTAACAGTTCATTTTGTACTTTAAGAGTTTTATTTCAGAAGAAATCTTGAAAATATAGTCCCTATGAACACACAGAAATCACAAATGTTAACCATGTGTAACCCTTCTGCCAGGGCAAGATGGCAGAGCAAAGGCCAGGTTCTATATCTAGGGGTTTCCAAAGCATGTTACAACAGCAACTGGCTTGAGCCCCTTCCCAGTCTCCTGGGAAATCATGCAATACTCCCTGGGCGCCCTAGTGAGCAATGCTTCCCTGCTCGCAAGCACGAGTCTGAGTGTAGTACACAGAATTTTTAATGGTAGCATAAAAGAACATATAGAAGCAATATCAAGAATCAATGCAGTACAAGATTCCCACAAAACCCAATACAGCACTGACTCCCCCGTCCACCAGTGCCACCTGCTGGTCACTCAAACTTTCCGGCACTCCACCAGCTGCACACACTGTCCGCTGGCTCTGCCTACTGTCCACCGGCACTACCCACTGGTCACTCATGCTCTCCAACCCAAAACTGGCCACTTGTACCCTCTGCTCGCTCCGCCCACTGGTCACTCTTCAGTGATTTTAGCTTGTAGCGAGGCTCTCAGCCTTCAGTGATTTCAGCTCTTAGAGCAGATCTCAGCCCTCAGTGATTTCAATTATACCTTTGTAGCAAGAACAAGAAAGGGCCGTCATTGCTTTTCACATTTTCAGTGGCTTTTTTGTCTAATTGAAACAGCTTTTACAATCATTTTGGTGGGTTTTTTTTTTTTAAAGCTGCTGTTGGGCACCTGTTTCAATTAAGATGCAAAATATTAAATACATACATAGCAAAAGAGTTGGGTTAATGATTGATTATTTGTCTTCTCCATGATTAGGCAGAAGATGCATGTTGGATGTCTAGAACTGAACTTTTTTTTTTTCCCAAGGTCAGCTAGAGGGATGGGTGAGTAAGTAAGCTGTTTAACTTTCTGTATAAATAAAATGCCAGCTAGCCAAGGTAAGAACAGTGCTGACTCACTCAGAAGAGTGTATAATTTCTTTAAGATTTGTTTGCAGGAAAGATAAAAGTTAAGTCCTAATTTTTAAAGTTTCTTTTTAAAAAATGAAGATAAGGAAAGAAAGGAGGAGGACGAGAAAGAAAAAAAAGAAGGAAAGGAAGAGTGAAGAAGGAGAAAGAAAAAACAGGACAAAGAGAGAAAGAAGCAAAAGAGAGAGAGGAAAGAAGAAAGAGAAAAAGAAAGGGAAGGAAACAAGGAAGGAAGAGAAAGAAAAAAGAAAAAGAAAAGGAAGTATAACCCTTCTGCTAGGGGAAGCCGGCAGAACAAAGGCACGGTTCTATATCTAGGGGTTTCCCAATGATGCAGCACCATCAACTGGCTCGAGCCCCCACCCAGATCTCTGGGAATCCTGCACTGTTCCCTGGGCACCGCAACGGGTAAGGCTTCCCCACTCGCAAGCACAAGTCTGAGTGTAGTATATGCAGCCTTTAAAAGCAGTAAAACAAAAATGCAAAAGGCCAGTAACAGAGATCAGCACTTATCTAGGAAACTTAGTATAGAACAAAGTTCCCAATAACCCACACTGCATAACAAAACATACAGACTTAATGGCAAAACTGGCACTGATCTGGAGAATCAGTGCTAACTAGGCTCCCAACCAACCCTAATGTATATGGGAATTGTCTTTTATGCCAGCTGTCCACTGACACCATCTACCGGTCACTCACACCATCCTCTAGAACCAGTTCCTCAGCTGCACCCACTATCCACCAGCTCCGCCCTCCAGTCCCTCATATCACCCAGCTCACCGCTGGCTGCTCTCACCATCCGCTGGCTCTGCCCACTGTCCACCAGTACTGCCTTCCAGTCCCTCATGTCGCCCAGCTTGTCAGTAGCTTTGTCAGTAGCTGCCCTCACCATCCACAGGCTCTGCCCACTAACCACCAGCATAGCCCTGCATGTCACCCAGCTCACCACTAGTACTTTTGCCATTCACCAGCTTCACCCCATTGCTTTGCCCAGCTCAGGGAGAAAGATTAATGATTATCATCTCTTCTAGGTTTTAACAGCTGGTGATAACTAAAAAAAAGAACAAAAGAAACAATAGGGAAAACAAATATACTACCTCACACAATAAAACCATGCATACCTCCTTCTTCTCTTCTTCAGGCTTTCGGACTAAAATATGCAGAAGCCTTTCTTACAAACCTTTTTTAAAGTAAGGGTGTCTTTTACCCTTTAACTAACCCAGGCAGATTTGAAACAGAGTAGCAGTTTACCCAAAAGACAGTATTTCATATTTCCCTTTAGTAGAATTACAGATATTGATAGATTTGTGAGAAAAGAAACCCCAAATGCTATCACCCAGTATACTTTGCCCCAGTGCATCCAGTATGCTAATCAGCTAATTGTGCTCTTTATATCCATGCTAATACAGGACCCATGCAGATTATTTGCTCCCCCCTGACAGTTCAGAAGCTGCTTCTAAGCCTGCCTTACAGGAAGCAAGTGAGATGAGGAAGAGAAAGAGAAAAAGAAAGGAAAAAGAAGGGAGAAAAAGAAGAAAACAAGAAAGGAAAAAGAAAAAAGAAAGATGGAAGGAAGAGCAAGAAAGAAAAGAGAGATGGAAAGAAGAGAAATAAAGAGAAAAAGAAAGCAGATGGCAGGCTCCACCTCCTCCCTGGCTCCACACCTGCCAGGGCCAAGGACGCCCTGCAGGAAGTGCTCTGCTCAGCTCCTCAGCTGAAATTGGAGCTGCTGGCCAGGAGGGAGACATCATCAGCTCCCAAAGCCATGCAGCGAACGCTGTCTCTAAGCTCAAACCTCTCACTGCAGCTGGTCTTTTTTTCCTTCTACACTCGGCGCTGCCGCGAGAGGCTCGAGCTGGGAGACAGCACTCACTGCAGGGCTTTGGGAGCTGATGGTGCCTCCTCGCTTGCCAGCTGCTCCGATCTCAGCCACTAAGCCCCAGCCCCATGTGCTGCTGGCCAATGTGTGTGCACTAGGGCTGGAAAAGTTGTGCGCGGGCACGCACCCACGCACCTTAAAATGAACTGTGCTGACCTGTATGACTTACACTTCCTTGCATTGACTGTCCTCTCATTTGGTAAAGGCCCCATCTGCAGGCATCTGACAAAGTGGGATTTTTGCCCACAAAAAAGTTCATGTGATAAATAAATTTGTCAGTCTTCAAAAGTGCTACAGGCCTGCTTGTTTGCTTTGCTCATTTCATTAGATGACTCATGGTGATGCGTGTTTGACTCATGCTTCATACACACTCTCCCTGCCAAGCATGACTTCACAGCAGTGTTTCCCAACCACTGTGCCACAGCACACAGGTGCCCCCTCACGTCTGATCGGGTGCACCACTAAGCTTTTTGAAAAACTACTCCAAGAGCTCTGGATTGGCTCATGAATACTCATGAGTTCATTTTTAAACTATATGGTGGAGTTCCTCAAATTAATCAAAGCTAGCAAGGCGTGTCATGGCAGAGAAAATGTTGGGAACCATGGCTTTACAGACCTATATCACATCTCCCCTGACAGGTGGTTTTTCCACTATGAAGTATCAGTCCCAGTCTTTTCACTGGCTCCTCGCTGAGGCAGCTGCTCCACATCACTAGCTATTTTTGCAGCCCATCTCTATGCTTTTTCTAATGTCTATTTTGAGCTAAGTTAGTAGAGCAAAAAAACCAAAGAGTCTACTTAAAGACTAACAGATTTATTAATCGCATGAGCAAGCCTTTGTGGGAGAAAATACCACTGCATCAGCTACTTTGAAGAGGGTGAATTTTCAAAATGGGATGAAAATAAATGCAAGGGAGTGTACGACATGCGATCAGGTCATATTGAATCATAACTATAGATTCTTCTGTTACAACAGGTACGTTGGTGCGCTTTCCCAGCATTTGACTCTTAAGCAATGCTCTGATCCGATCCAACGTCTTTTGTTCCTTGCATTTATTTTCACCCCTTTCTGTAAGTCCCCTCTCTTCAAAGGGTGTGACAAAGTGGGATTTTCTCCCACAAAGGCTCATGCAATTAATAAATGTTAGTCTTTAAGTGCCACAAGACTCCTTACCTCTTCTTCCCTTTTTTTTTTTTTTTTTTTAAATTTTTATATTTTGAGCTAAGTTGCCTGTGCCAGAGTCCTAGGAGGCACAAGGCAGCAGGCGCCCCAGGATACCATGTCCCCTCCCAGCCAGGCAGCACCGCCCGCACCAGGGGAGCTGGTGTCTAGACACCCCTGGTAGCCCCCCAATGACAGAGTGAGGCTTGCAGGAGGCTGTGCAGGCCCCAGCCAGCGTCTCCTAGCAACCCCAGTCCAGCTGCGCGAGGACGCAGCCGCAGACCACGCGCCCACTGCACAAGCCCCGCCCGCGTCACAGCCATTGGCCAACACCCATCACATGACCATCTCGCGCTGTGCCGCCTCCTCTCGTGCGCACGCGCAGCCGTGACGCAACACGGAAGCGAGCTCGCCCATCCTTCTGCGCCCGCGCGACTCTCCGTCTCCCGCCGCCAATGAGACGGCGGGGTGCCATGCGCCTGCGCCTTTGGGATGGGGCCTGAGCTGCTCGGGGATTGGCCAGAGCGGGCGTTTCGCAGCCAATCGGCGGGCGGCCAATACTAATACCCCGCCGGCGGTTGGACGGCGGGCGTTCCGCGCGGAACGGGGTCCGGTGGGGAGCACGGTCCCTGGGCAAGTCAGTTCCGGGGCGACGGTTGGTCGAGGCGGTTGCGATGGCGAGCGGCTGCCTGGCGGGCACCGAGGAGGCCGCCCGCCTCGCCCGCCGCCCCCGCATCGCAGCCGGCTGCTCCTGGGAGTGCGTCTCCCCGCTGTCTCTCGGCGGCCTGGCGGACACCCTGCGGCTCCTCCCCGACGGGGCTGGCGTCGGCGAGGCGCTGGCGCCGCCCGAGCCCAGGTGAGGGGCCCGGGGGTTGGATCTGAACCGCCTTCCCCCAGTCCTGGGGCCCCACCACGCTCGCCTGCAGCCTGGGGCGAGGGGTCTGGCTGGGCCCGGGCCCGCAGGGGGTTTCTGGAGCCTGCCCTGACTGCAGAGGGCCCTGGGGCTGTGTCTACACTGGCAAGTTAATTCGGATCAGGAGCGTGTTGTGCCAGGGAAAGACTGGGCCTGGGCTCTGTCCTCTAGGCCCCGGGCTCCTGCCGCTGACAGCCTGGCTCCCAGGAGCGTCGCTGCCACGGGGACGGGCGCCCCAGCTCTCTGCAGCTTCAGTTCTCTGCCCAGGCCTGATCCGAGCTCAGGCTCCTGCCACCGCCAGCCTGGCCCCGGGTACAGGGCTGGGAGAGGCGGGCGCTGCCGCGAGGGGCCTGGCCTGACTTCCTGGCCGCGGACAGGCTGGGAGTGACAGGCACTGCCATGGACAGCCCGGCCTGGGATAGGGCCAAGAGAGGCAGGGGCTGCCCCAGACATTTGGGGCACTGGCGCTGGGACTCGGGGCATGTTCTTGTTGTGCCAGATGCCAGCAATGCCCCTGCTGGTCCCCGATGTCTGGAGGAGGACAGGCGAGAATGGCTGCTGCTGGAGACCCGGCCCAGGAGATACAGGCGCCACTGTGGCACGCCCAGATCTGG
Organism: Podocnemis expansa; assembly: GCA_007922195.1. NCBI lineage: Eukaryota > Metazoa > Chordata > Testudines > Podocnemididae > Podocnemis > Podocnemis expansa. Next base: position 49,180 of record ML681981.1, on the reverse strand, counting down.
ATATCCAGCCCGGGACAGGGCCAGAAGAGGAGGGGGCGCCCCAGGCATTTGGGGTACTGGCGCCAGGACTCGAGGCATATGCCCCAGGTGCCGGTAATGCCCCTGGTTCGGATTAAGGAGGCTTAATCCAGACTAATTTAGGCTATGGCCATGCTAGGCTTTCCTTAGTTCGAGCTAGTTAGTATGGGCGCTTAGTTCAAACGTCAGAACTATGTGTGACGTGGACTCAAACTAATGCTTAGTTTGAATTAAGGTGGGTTAGTTGGAACTGAACCATGTTCTAGTTGGAACTAAGCATTACTTTGAACTAGAACATGTTGTTCATGCAAACTTAAGCTTGAGGTTAGTTTGAACTAACTTTGAACTTCTTAGTTTGAGCTAACAAGTTTTGACCTAGCTTTAGCTAGTGGAGACATAGCCGTGAGTCTTCACAGAGCATCCCTGGATAGATGTATTTTGCCCCCTGCCCTTCCTTCAGTGCAGTAGGTAAAAATTCCAGCTGAGTTGCTTTTTTTAAAGGACAAAAAAATAATTAGATTTGACAATGTTTATAGGACATTGTCACATGAGAACCAGAGCACCAAGGGGGTTGATTAGCAGTGCATTTTAGGGTGGGGAATCTCCCTCTCTGTGTAACTAAAAAATTGATAGCATACACTTTCTCCCCTCACACCTTTTAACAGAATTTGGAGTTAAACTTTTTGCAGATAGAATCATAGAAACTGGACGTGACCATGAGAGGTCATTGAGTCCAGTCCCTTGCACTCATTGTAGGATAAAGATCCCTCTTAAACCATCCCTGACAGGTGTTTGTCTAACCTGCTCTTAAACTTCCAATGATAGAAATTGAACAACCTGCCTAGACGTGCCACAGCCTTTAATTTTCATTGCAGACTGAGTCCACAGCAGGTTCGAATTTTGTAACACATGGGATACAGGTGTAACCTCCGCTCTCACAAAACCTATAATTGTAGTGTGTGTTCTTCACAAAAGATACTACTTTGAAAGAAATTGGTAAATTTTGCTGTTACAAAAATGTAGCTTGTGTAACTTTTCTTAAAAAATGTGAATCACTTAAAATGAAGAGTTCTTATTTATATTTTATAAGTTAGAGCTTTTTTTAGGAAACCATAGTTTAAATAAAATGTAATTAAGTTGATTAAATAGAATATTTCTTATATCTTCAGTGAGAACACTGTGATTTTGGAGAAACGATTAAATGATGAAACTGAGACTCCCTGTATACTGTACCTTCAGTGTGATCCTCATGGGTCTGAAGAAATAGTCTATGTTGGAATTTTAAGTGAGGCAAGAAACATGGAAGTATATGTAGGAGAAGAGTATTGTGGAACTGGTAGGGGAGAGAAAGTCTGCACCATCCAGAATGACAGGTGAATGTCTTATGTCAGTGCTGTTTTGTCTTTGCTTATTAAATCCATTTGGCTGATTTAGGTAGCTGGTGATGGTTATATTGCTTTTAGACTCGCTGTTTAAATTAGTTCAAGTGCTTCACAAACCCAAATCTGTTATCTGCTTATGTCTCATCTTAATTGAGTTTTTAGTGGTCAGCTATTCACATCACAAAACCAGCACAATTTATGCCCTCTTGACAATCTCAGCAGAGATCATGGAATGATGGACCTGGAGACTGCACTTCTAGGTGGGCCTTGCAAGTCATTGTTGAGGCACTTTAGTGCTTTACACAGCCAGTATTTCATCTGTGTCAAATTAAGGCTATTGGCCTACCGTTTTCAGTGGGTTACAGCATCTAACTTGGTAGTAATCCCTAAAAGCCATTTAGGATTACTTTAAATTCTCTTATGTGGTTGCAAAGATAGGAATGAAAATAAAATCGCTATTGGTTCTTCTTATAAACACTAGATTTTTGTCTGGGGAATTTGAAAGAAAATATTTAAAAGGAGGTAGACTTCAATTACTCTGGATCAGCATTTGGCCAAACTTGTTGTTTGACTTGCTAATTTAAGAACCAGCCAATCAGTCAAGCAAAAACTAGAAGTAAATCTTATCGATACCATTCATGGGGAGGGGAGAAAAACAAAACAAACAAACAAAAAAACCAACCCAGTATGTGTACATGTATGCCATATGACTAAATCCAATCTGAATTTGTTAAAACCAAAATATTGTACTAAAAGGTGATCCATTCAGCTCTTTTCTGAATATAATAGCTAATGTTTTTGTGCACCTCTAGAAAGCATTTACTGCCTAGAAACTTCACAGCTCACTAATTTTATTTTTCTAACAGAAATGACAAGGTTGCTTTATACAAAAAGTCTCTTAAGTTGGAGTGCTCCACAACCTCTTGCAGAATTAAGGTAGGAAGCTCCACAAAATTGTTTTAAACTAGCTTTTTTAAAAAATCAGTTATTTGACTAATACTCTTTTTGCATACCTGTCTGTTGGATAATGGTAGTTAGGTTTCTATCAACATAAGATATGGTTTGGTTAGTCTCTTTAAAAATGCAGGTGGATTTTGATACCAGGATTTTCATGTCAAAACCACATGACAAATGTCTTATGTCATTATGAGAGAGAGAGAAAGAGAATATGCTCTTAAAGAAACAATTTTGTAAAATAAGAGGAATTCTAGATGTTTTACAGTTTGTATATAATGAGTGTTTCAAGTATTGATCCTACAAAGATGCACCTACTAACTTTAGGTATGTGAATATTTTCACTGTAGCCAGTGGTACTACTCACGTTCATCAAGTTTAAGCATCTGCATAAGTGTTGGCAAGATAAGGGCCTAATGCAGGCATTTCAAACATGCGGGCTGCGTTTGGCTTATGAGCCTCTTTCATCTGGCCTGTGACTGTGCTTCATGGGATCATGCTGTCTCGCTAATAGAGAGGGAGAGAGGTATCACATACCCAGCATGCCACAATGTTACAAAAGTGTCAGGTCTGGTGACATCATCAAGCGCTGGGTATGCAAGACTGTGCTCCACAAGACCATGCTCTCTCCCTAACAGAGGCAGAGTGGTATCACAAAACAGAGTTTGCATACACAGCACTCTGCAATGCTGCAAGTGCCATAGCATTTTGATTAATGGTCTGTACAGCCCACCTGAAGTATATTTAAGTCAAATCTGGCCCACTATAACAAATGAGTTTGACAGCCTTGGCCTACTGGATCTTTCAAGTGATCTTGCCTTCATGTTCTATTTCAATATGAGTACTAGTCAGAATAGCTGAAGTATGAAGCCTATTAAGAAGGTCTCAGTTTTCCACTCAAATAACCTTTTAATTTCCAAAGTAGTGTTCTGTTCTAAAATCTTTTTTTTTTTTTGTTTTGCAATAGCTGCTGTCCATTGGTGAAAAACAAAGAATACTCTTAACTAAAATTGTAGTACAAATAAAAGTATTTGAAAAATCTGCCTCAGCTCTTCCGTCACTAGGATCAAGCATAGATCTAGATAGAGTTCAAACTATAGTGGAATCCATGGGATCAAAGTTATCTCCAGGTGCTCAACAACTTATGAATATGGTTCGACTTCAGCAGAAGGCAAGTCCCTGTACTTCTATTTATTTAAAGTTGTATAAAGGAATAGTCCAGGATGTCCTGTTCTGTATCAGTGTTACATGCATATTCCAAAACTCATTTGATCATGACCTCCACGGACAAACTGTTTCAAACCTAATTTAGCTACCACCACTGTGACAAGTTTTGCAGTGTTCCTTGAAAGACACTAAGACCAACTGGACAGATGTGGGAACAAATCAGCTTTAGAGCTGAGGACTCTGCTGAAAATGCTATACTCCCCAACCTTCCTTCCCTCTCCATTTAAACCAGGGGACTGTTAGGTTTGCTATGTGCAGCTAAGGGCAGTTACTATATACTGCGGTTTGAAAGAGGAATAATCCACTCGTGTAAGGTAGGACAAAACTTACAGCTTTCTTTTCACCTAAAAATTAGGTGCTAATCAATGTAGATCATTGAATATATGAGGAGTGTGCTTTCTGCAGGAAATAATATTTATTATCTGTGCAGCAACACTCTATACCAACTGAAATATCAATAACTTTAAGGGTCAGCCACCTGTAGCAGAAACCTAGTCTTAAACTGACCTAACAGGATAACACTGAGATCTGCACCCAAAAGGAAAAGATCACATTTTCCTTCAGAAATCAAATGATAAAAAAATGATCCTGGCATTTGAAGTGGAGCTATTATAAATGTTAATAATTTAGGATAGATATTGTATGTTACAACTGAGTTGTCACTACTTTGTATTGAGAATCGTGGGACATGTATCCTCATTACAATAAAATTGGTCATTCCCCGCCCCCAGGAGAAAAAAATGAAAGGGAAGCACTGATGGTATAAATATTGGTTTAGGCCCTGGTACTGCGGAGAGATCCATGTGTACAGATCTCGGCACCCACCAACATGGAGTAATGTTCCAGGGCCTAATTTAGTCAACTCCTGCTTCAATTATTGAAGTTCACTGTAAAGAAACGTGTAGCTATTCTTTACTTCCATCTTGCAAACATGAATCACTTTCACACAGTTGTTTGTTTATTTTTCTGTAGAATATCAGTACATAACTTCTAATTTTTTAATATTTCATTAAAAAAAACTTTACTATAGCAGTCCACTGACCAGTCTAATCTGAAATGCTACAGAATGCTTACACACATTTGTGGGGGAGGCATGTTTATTCTATAGATTTATATTAAAAATATAACAAAATACTTTTTTTCTTTCTTCCATTAGAATACTTTTCCTCTTGGAGATAAACTGCAATATATCTTTGGGAAAAAGGAATCTGTCTTTGGAGACAAGCATGAAATAGATGGATTGCACAATGCAGTTGCTTTTAGAGCATTAGACCAATCATCCAAAGCAGCCTTTCCTCTTAAAAGTTGTTTGACAAATGAAACAGTTTTTGAAGATTTAAAAACACTTACTGACATGAACACATGGATGCAAGGTAGAGAGACTCTTCCTGATCTTGAGAGACTTAAAAATATGCAGCAAAGCACTCTTCTGCCTGGAAATGATTTTAAAGTTATGATGTCATCGTTAAAGCAAGATCAAACAAATGAAAACCCAAATATGCCCAATTCTGGGCTGCTGCTACCTTTTCTTCAAAACTTATGTGGCCAAGTAAATCACCTTAGACTAGATGATGGGAATAAGTATGCTGAGAAGAATGCAGTAGCTAAAGAGGAAGGTGTTCAAGCCGCTGGGTAAGTTAGGTTTCATACATTAACTCAGGGGTCCCTAAACTTTCAGCTGCAAGGGCCACACCACTGACTATGGCTTCTATGGTGGGCAGGAGTGAGTGGGCTCATGTCAGAGGGATGGGGAAATGGGCAGGGCTGGGGAGAAGAGAGGAGCTGCCACTAGGTGCTGCTTGGGGCTGGGAGTGGTGTGCTGGGCTCACGTGAAAAAGGGGCAGATCTTGGAGAGGCAGGGGGGAGCCGGCTGGTCACAATCTGTTGGTGGCCTGTAGCTTCAGGACCTCTACACCAAGCCAGCTCGTCCTAACCTGTGGACTGCTGGTTGAAGGTTGTTTTTTTTTTTTTTGTTGTTCTTCACTATTAACATGACAACACTTCAAGACCATGCACCTTTGCAATTTAAAAGAACAAAAGAGTTTTGAACTCCTATTTAACTTAGTGTCAATCAACATTTTGAAATGTATTTCAGTACTATTCCTTGCTTCTTTCCAGCAGCAGATCATTGTATACCTTTTTCTTCATTATCCTAGATGTCTTTCTCCCCCCCTGCCATCAGATTCTTGCTTTTCCTGTATTATGTATTCTGCCTCCCCCAAGAATTTCTCTCCTTCTTTTCCCACTTCTATTATAGAGATTTCAGTAGCATATTTAGTTTAGCCCATCAATTTCTCCTACATTTCTTCTCCCATGTTACCAGATACATAATAGTTTAAAAATATGAAAGATGGTAGAGAGGAGGAGGAGTATTTTTTTTTTTTTTTTTTGTAGGTGGCAGCACTCTGATAAGAATTCAGACATATCCAGCTGAGGGGAGGGGAATGCTGGTGTTCTTTACCTATGATTTTTTACTTGAACTCTGTTTGATAGCTACATTTTTTTGATTTATAATCTTATGCCTAGTAGATGAGATGAAAACATGAAGCCTGGCTCTTAGACTTCATAACTGTTGGTCAGCAAAAAGTGCATTCTCTTTTTTCCAGTTCTCCCAGGATTTGTAGTGGTGGGGTGTCTCCACTAATCTTATCCTGATGGTCTTCATTTTTGGGTCTTCTCACCTGATGAAAATTTCCAGTTCCTGCCTGTGCTAAAATTTGTATCTTTGCCAAGCATCATAAGTCTGAAGATGATCAATTTCTTGATACTGTCTCCAGGGTTCTGAATAGCAGCAGTAAAAAAATGACAGGAGTTTAGTTAACTCTCCCTCTATTGCAGCTTAACAGAAACATGACATTGCATTGGTTACACATGGGAAGTGACTTAGCAAGTTTTTCTCTCCAGTCTGCTGTTTTGGGTATGGTGCATATCTTGGAAAATTTTAGTGCAATTTGTTAATTTCTAAGAGATTTAAAAGAGGACAAACATAATTCTTGCATTTAAATATGTACAAAACACAAATGGCAGAAAAAGTTGAAACTTGTAACTGGCTAGACATAATTGATGTCTGCTTTGTCAGTTTGGGAAAAAAAAAGTAATTGGTTTTTAAAAATGTTTTGTACTCCCATAAGTACTATAATTAAAAATAACTCCATAACATGTACTTGATTTGTGACTTTTGTGATACTGTTTTTCTGAGCATACTATAATTTTGTTTCTCACTATGCAGATATAGAAACATAAAATGAAATTAGTTGCTAATCTTTTCTTAAAAAAATTAAATCATTTTAAATATTGAGATAAGATTACATTTAAGTACAGAATTGCACATGGAAAAGTAAATATTAGCATAATACTCCTACGTACTGTACATAGAAAGTATTTTTTGGTTGGTTAGTTGTGTAGTGAATATATATAGTCTGAGATAGAATAGAGCAGATCTTGCCCTTACATACTAATGTACAGCTGACTAAGGTATGTTGCACAGTATGCATTTGGACAAAATTACACTATGTGTGTAGTGAGGGTGCATTAAGCTGAATATTTGTAGTTTCTAGCTTGTATGTTTAAAATTGTGTTAATCTCATGCAAGTACTTTATTTGGACTTTAACGTCAAAAGTGAATCTTTTTCTAAAGTCTGCATATTCTAAGAAACCCTGTGATGCTTTGAAACTTCAATCCTCTTTCCTGAGGTACTGGGATATCCATTTATGCCAGTTACCCACCATGATCACTAAATCCATATCAAAATAAGAGTGACTTGTTTATATTTACATTTCTTGCAGGATGGAACAGCAGCCTTTTTGTTCTTATGTGGAAGAGATCGTATCTAAAAATATGGAATTGATGGAGAAAAAACTAATGGACTACATTGATCTAAGTATGCAGAAAATTCAGGAACACATAGATACTAAAGTTGTTCTGTTAATGGACATGATTCAAAACTCCAAATTAAACAAAATATCACAAGAACACTATGATTCTGGAGATGGACTCTCAAATGGAGAGAGAGGGACAATATTTGAAAGACACAGAACCCCAATATAAAGACTTTTTAGAGTCAAGTATTTATTTTGATGTCTTTACAAAGCTTAATATTTATGAAATTAACTGCTAAGAAACCCTTCAGTTGTCTATTGCATTTGTTATTGTAAGTCTGTCCAGTATTATACACTAAATGTTAATATTACAAAAGATCTTTAATCTTTTGAGAGTATCAATATTTTTCACACATGTAATTTTGTACATATTTTTGTGGTTTATTTAGTTCCAATATTTCTGTAAAATGTCACTTGGAATACATTTTTGTCAACCTTTACTTGAACTATGAAATATACAATCTAAATAAAGTGAGCTTTTCTATTTTATATTTAATAACTACTGTCTGGTTTTTAATATTCTCCAATTGGGCCAGAGATCCAGGGCACTGGCGCTAGGGTTTGGGGCACATGCCCCGGCATGCCCAACGCCAGCAACACCCCTGGTAGACATGCTGGAGGGCAGGGACAGGATTCAGGGAGACCTAGACAAATTGGAGCAATGGGCCAAATGAAATCTCATGAGGTTCAACAAGGAGAAGTGCAAAGTCCTGCACTTGGGACAGAAAAACCCCATGCACTGCTACAGGCTGGGGAGTGATCAGCTAAGCAGCAGGACTGTAGAAAAGGACCTGGAGATCATAGGGGATTGGAAGCTGGATATGAGTCAGCAGTGTGCTCTTGCTGCCAAAAAGGCCAATGGCATACTGGGCTGCATCAGAAGAAGTGTTACCAGCAGGTCGAAGGATGTAATCATTCCCCTCTATTTGGCACTGGTGAGGCTGCATCTGGAATACTGTGTTCAGTTTTGGGCTCCCCACTACAAAAAGGATGTGGACAAATTAGGAAGAGTCCAGAGGAAGGCAACAAAAATGATCAAGGAGCTGGGGCACAGGACTTACAAGGCAAGACTGAAGGAGCCAGGCTTATTTAGCCTGCAGAAGAGAAGACTGAGCGGGGATTTGATAGCAACCTTCAACTACTTGAAGGGATGCTCCAAGGATGATGGAGCTCGGCTGTTCTCAGTAGTAACAGAGGACAACAAGGAGCAATGGTTTCAAGTTACAGCTGGGGAGGTCAAGGCTGGCTATTAGGAAAAACTTTTTTACTAGGCGAGTAGTGAAGCATGAGAATGGGCTACCTAGGGAGGTGGTGGAATCTCTGTCTTTGGAGATGTTTAAGGCCCAGCTGGAGAAAACCTTGGCTGGGATAATTTAGTGGGAGTGGTCCTGCTTTTTTGGCAGGGGGTTGGACTAGATGACCTCATGAGGTCCCTTCCAATTCTATGATTCTCCAAAACTCTACTGCACATTAAAGCTCAGTAGATTTTTGAGAATTTCTGACAAAAGCCTTTTTCCTTTATTATCTATTCTTGTCACTTGGGACCCTCTCAGGCATTCAAACAGTAGGCCAGTGGAGCCAGCTGTAAGAAAACTAGTAGTATTTAAAAGGAAATACATTGGAGAAATCTAATAACTACATTAAAATGAACTAATAAGCACCTTGCCAAGGACCAAAGGGGCAGCCATGTTAGTCTAGTAAAGCGAAAAAAAAAAAAAAGCAAGGCATCTTGGGGCACTTCAAGACTAACATTTATTTATGGCATGAGCTTTTGTGGGAGAAAATCCCACTTCGATAAATCAGTCTGTTAGTCTTGAAGTGCCCCAAGACTACTTGTTTTTTTTTTAATAAGCACCTCTAGCTTCTGATATCAAGTAATCATCAGAGACTGACGACAGATGAGAGAGGATGAAGATGCAGATTAGTAATAGCCACTAGAATCTGTAAATTAGATATAGGTTTCTTAGTCAAAGCAAGGAAGCATAGTGGGCTACAGTGCCAGAAATCATGTTTTAGAATAATTAATTACAACTGCTGGGGAGGCTTTGTTATACTATATTGAAAAAAATACGATTATGGCTCCTGAATAAACTTGGGCCTATAGCTATTCACTGAGGGTGGTAAACTGGTCAGTAATGTCCATGTCAAAATCCAAACTCACTATAAAACCCAACAGGGGCCTCTGCAGAGGAAAAGGACACCAGAAGGTCAACACAGAAAAGCACTGATTCTGGAAAATCCTTTCTCTGTGGAAATCACCCTCCTGACAGACTCAAATGTGGGTAAAATGAAAAGTCTATGTTGATGGTAGTAAAGCTGGCACTAGATGGGCATAGTAAATCCCTGATAAACTCAATTTCTATACCTAACTTTTTTATTTAAGATAAAATGGTTAAATCTACAGGGAAAGCATATTAGATTCTCTGTATACAGGAACATACACAAGTTTGTTCACACAGTTATTTGTGATGGGACTTGAAAATGCATTATAAAAATCTGAGAGGGAACTGCCCCCAAAATAATTTTCTATTGAACAAATCAAAAAGAAAGCTAGATTAAGATGTATTGCATTTGCTTCTGCAGCTATCTGCCATGACCAGGAGAATAAAGGCTTGGATATATACAAGTTGTAATGAGAATTCTGGAAATCATCTGTGAATTTAAAGCCTACCCTTCAAATAGGTGCATAAACATGGATAATGTATTGAAAAGAACATTTTGTAATACACGAATAAGAAAAGACTTACTAGTTGTACTGGTGCCTTGGGTGGTATGGAGCACATCTGGCAATACAAAAAGAAGATGGCAAAATTAGAACATGGTAGACTTTACGAGTTATCAGAGAAAGGAAAGACATCTAGAACATCATCGCTGAAAGAGAGAGGAAGTGAAAATAAATACTTAGCTACAAATTTAAGTAAGATTCAGTGCTAAAACTAAGACAGGTCAGAGTTTTGAAAAGAGAAGTCTGGATATATTTATATGAGTGAGGCATCACAAGCCTTCAGTGGGACTTGAACCTGTGTAGCACATTTAGACTAGGGATTTGTACCAGTGTTGCTAACTGAATAGCTACAAAATCCTCTTCAGTGTAAATTAGGGCTTTGAGAAATTTGAAAAGGAGACACCACCGGACTAATTTTCCACTCTCCAATTAGAAAGAAAACCACAGTAGAACGCGATGCATTTACTCTTGAGGGTAGCAAAGCATAGGGGAAAGGAATTCAGCTGATGCACTTTGAAAGTAGAGGCCTCTTCAAATAGGCAAAGGCATAGGAATAATATTTGCTCACTTACTTGTGTTACTGGATTCTTGTGTGGTCGGTGGAGGAGTTGGTATTACAAAAGGAAAATGAAAGACCAAATTAAATGCTTTATTCTGCACACTCTCAAATACGTTATATTAGTTGCTGCAAAAAATAAAGTAGAATTCTATCTAGGCAGTGTTATTTCAATGAGATAGCTCATTGCTGCTGGGGAAACCAATACAATGTGGGCCTGGAAAGAAAACCACCACCAGCAATCCCCTTCCTCTTCTGCAGTTTAATTCATATTCTTTCATTAGGAGCAGGATTTGCACAATACCCTTTGCAGCAAATGGAATGCTCCATTCCAAACCTTGCACTTTGCACTGGATCTTATGGAAGCAGACATCACTGGAGCTCATAAACTTCTGTACAGATCCCTCCTCCTCCCTCAGGAAAGAATGCAAGAGGTCTTCTGGGTGCAGTCATCCTCAATACAACATACCTGTACTGTTTTCAGGCCTGGAGATGCCATCTTCTCTTCTCTTTTTTACTCTTTGGCTTCCTGAGGGCCTCGGTCTCTGCTTTTAGTGGGCTATAGAAGCCTACTGGTTTTTGTATGGACTATTTTAACACCCCCCAAAAGGGGTCAAGTATCCTGACCCAAAGGGCTGTGCCCCAGATGCTGAGACAGGAGCAGCACCCACCTTTGCCACAGCAACACACTAGGGAGCTATAGGCTACAACAAACAGTCTGGACTAGACTAACATGGTTACCTCTTTGGAAATAGGCTACTCCAATGGATTGTTGGGGAAATGGCTAAGTGGCACCAAGGACACATTGTATTCATGCTGCTATCCTCTTCCTGGATTGTAGGTGGATTCTCTGACATTATTAGGATTGCAAGGCTGATTTTTTTTCTAATTATTAAATTATTTGCTAGTCAAATATACTAACATGATGCTTCCACGTTAAAGAAACTCGTACACAAATATTGAAAGTGAGGGATATGTGCAACTGATTTGATAATCACAAGCAGTGTAACACCAATTCATCAATTATTTGCAGTGGGTAAGACCCACATCTGTAAACTTTATTCATGTCGTGTAGCACTTGCTCAAGTGAGGGGACTTCAGTAAGAGTCTCTCAGGAGGGAGTACTGGTATGAGTAAAGGATGCAATTGTATTTTGTGGGACCAATCAAGGAGAAGACCTTTTCAACATCATTAGGAACCAGAGAAGCAACCCCTCATGTCAAATATGATTTGAAATGTTCTGATATAGTACTAATACCAACCAATAAATCCCTGTCATTTTGGGTATAGGATACTCTGCAGGAACTGACTGAATACTTTAAAGAAAACAAAATCTTGACTTTAGTAATGTTTATATTACTGTGCAAACTGGGGAAAGGTTTTTCACTTTTGAAGGAAGGAAATATTATGTTGGAGTGTGAGCTAGTCTGAGCTTAGGTCTGCAGAGACAGGAGTCCTGTACATGCCCCATAAAATCACAGGCTACTCAAATTGCAGTAGAAACTTACATGTAGTAACCAGGTTCTGAGCAATAGATAAAAAGCCAGGCATATACAGAAAGAAAGCAAGGGTCACAATGAAATACTTCGCAAAAGAGGTATTTAAACAAATTTTGAGTTACCAAGGAACATGACATCCCAGATGTGCTACTGAAACAAGCTAGATCACTTGCTGATGCGGGGAAAACAATGCGATGAGGCGTGGAAGGAGGAAAATACCACAAGGTTCCTCTACCTTTTTTGCAGTTTAATTCTTTCTTCCTGAAGAAGCAAAAGTTCAGCTCCAAACCCTGTAGAGCAAATAGTAGTTTATAGAAGCAAACAGTAGTTTATGGAAGCAGAGATTACCTATATGCACAGACCTATGTGACCTATTGGGCAAGTTTGCACCAGGGACACATTGGAGTCATGTTGCCATACACTTCCTTGCTTACAGCTGCCCTTTGATCCCCTATAATGATGAGTTTCCCTCTTGGCGGTTTGAGTGTAATTCCTCTAAAATACAATTCATTCAAAAAAATAATAGAAATCCAGGCACCTCAGCTGATGAGACTGGCATCTCCTTAGTGGGCACAATTGTGTATGTCCCATCCCCTGCAAGAACACCGCCATAAAAAAGATTTGTCCTCTTTGCACTGCATGTTGTCCAGAATACTTTCTGAACCTTGACCAAAGTGGGTTTTTATTGGAGCTGAAATGGCCTGTCCACATCCAAGCTGTCTGGACACAACTTCTGCGTCTTCCACGTCCCAGATGTCATCACAGACCATTCCCCAGCTTCCACTGTAATAGAATTCAATGTGACCAGAACACCTATTCTGTCCATTGACAAGCTTCAACAGGGGTTAAAGCAAGCCGGAACGCCCCAGAACACAGTTCTGGGGCCCACAAATCTGACGGGCCAGAGTTCCAGGGCCCAGATTCCAGAATCTAGAAAAATCAGGCCCACATATGCATGAAGGGGGCCCAAACAAAACAGAAAGGGGGCCCAGAGATTAGGAAGGTTCCGGGGCCCCTCAAATTATACTTTAACCACTGAGCATCAGTGGTTTGTAAATCCCATTGTGACTGATGCTGCTTAATCTGAAAAGGCAGACAAAAGCCATAATAGAAAATGAAGCCCTAGTTTCATAATGGGCACAAGATTCTTGAAGTTGAGGAAGGTTTTATATCAGAGACAACACAAACTGATGGCTAGATCCTTTGTTATGTCCAGATTCTTCTACACGGAGCTGAAAGAAGAGTCATCAGTGAGTCAGTAACCATTCCTTGATTCAGTACTTGGCCCGAAACCCAGTGGGCTGGGCCTGCCCTATCAATGATCCCCACAGTGCTATTTACTAGTTGAGAAGTATTGGAAAGCAATGTGTTCGGGCTACATTCCTGCCACTCCTCATAAGACACGTCATCTGTTCTGAGTTCTGCAGGGAGAGAGGGTAGGAGCATTCTCCAGTTACTTGATTTTTGTTGGGAGGGGCTCCCTTAGGCCACAAAAATACCTGGAAAGTGTTTGTAAGAAATCATATACATTGGTCTATACACGTCTGGTGATCTGCATTGACTGCAAGGCTTTGAATTATTAATCAGGACTGAAAATAAGCTTTTTTATTGTTTAATATTTATATAATGCCATAAATGTGTATAGCAGTTTAAAAGGAAGTTAGAAAAGATAAGTGGGGAATTTCCTCAGGATTTAACTGCTGTGAACTGATGATAAAAAACCATAGCTAGTGTATTTGGTGGTGGAGGCATCATAACACCTCAGCTTTATGTGCGCTTTTCCTATTTGTTCCATAGTCAACAAACAAGTCTTGTTATGTAGATATTACATTACAGATCATCTATAGTGATAGGATCCCAGAAAATAAATGGGAAGAGATTTGAAACAGAGCTGAACAGAGGGAAAATATCCTACTAAAAATATTTAAAAGATGGTTTGATTGGACAGAAGTTATACTTATTTCTGCAGGTATCTGACCTTTCTTGATTACATATGTGTAAAGCACTGGAGACAAGGGGTGAATTTTCAAAAGCACATAACTGAGTTAGGAGCCTAAGACCCATTTTCAAAAAGAATTTAGGCATTTAGGAATCTGTGCATACATTTATATAGCAAGTAGGACACCATGACAGTGAGTTTCAAAACCCAGTCTACAGACTCAAGCTAGTGGGGCTTGCTTACAGCACTGAAATAGCTGTGCAGGCATCAGGTTCTGTCTGGGGTGTAAACTCAGAAATGCTCAATTATTCTCAGTCACGTACAAACTTTTGTAAATAGATCAGGTGTAAAGGTTTAGCAAGGCAAAGTTAAGGAAATACCAGTCATAATGGACTTCTCCACAGTAAATGGGGGAACTGGTACTACAAAAAGAGAATAAAAGAAAAGAAATTGAACCCCATCTTTATTAAACAGACATTTTAATAAGTTTCAGGAGTTCCCAAAGAAAGTAAATGAAAGTAATTTTAAGAATGAGAAATCCATTCACAAACTACTTTGAAGAGGAAGTATGACCTGAAATGATTTTAGAAGCTAAATCTATATATAGTGTCTTCAAAGCGTCTGAAGAAGTGAGATTTTCTCTAACAAAAAATCATGCAATAAATAAATTTGTTAGTCTTTAAGTGCCACAGGACTCCTTGCTTCTTCTGCTGAACTAGACTAACACAGCTGCCCCTTTGGAACCTGGTGAGAAAAAAAGAAAAAGTACCTATCATGAAGACATTTCTGGATATTGTAAAGTGAATGCCAGAAATTATTTAAATATTTTACCAGACAGTGTAGGTGTTCTGGAGCCAGTATTTGTTAATATGAAAAACTGAAAAAAAAATCAATTTTCAGTACTATAGATCAGTGGTTCTCAACTTTTTGCAGGTTGTGACATCTTTGGTGGTGTATTTTGACCCTACAGGACACACCACCCCCTCTCCCTCCCCCTCCAGCCAAATCCTGCCACCATTAATGTGTCCCGACACAGTGGTTGAGAATCGCTGCTATAACAAATTACTAATTATGGAGCAATTAAAGAAAAGTAAAAATTAGCTGGGAGAGAACTGTTTCTAAAAGTTTGCCTTTTTATTATGGCCGATCTAGAAAGCTTGACTGAATGACATCTGGCCCTGCCTATAAATTTGAAAGTAATACTTATTTTAGCATTTTTTAAAATCATGGTCACATTCCAATTGTCCCTTACCTTCATTAGCTGTAGTCAATAGTTCTAGGGTAGATATTGCTTCAGTAATCTCTGGTTTGGAGGTAGATAAAATGGAATAAATTGTTTCCAGTGTTGTGTAATCTGCAGCAAGTATCAGAAACTTGAGGGAAAAAATTAATAGATGCAGTTAGCAATGGTACTTAGAACTGGAGTGGAGGTTAAAATATTTAGATTTTATGTTCTATGAAAGAATTAGTTAATGCAGTAGCTTGTAGAGATGTGGGCCAACCTTGTGTCTTAAAGGTAATAATAAATTCTACTTAGAAAAAAATTGGGGGATTTCTTTCTTTGACATCAGTAGTAAAGGGCCCTACCATCAATCAAACCGTTTCCACGCCCCATTTCCGCCGGAAATCCCTCCTACCGACTTCCGGACCTGCCCCCTGCCCACCTGCCACCGGAAGTCCCACCCTCAGCCAGTCACCTGACATCCGGTCCTGCCCTCTGGGTGTGACTTCCGGCGGAAGTGGGATGGCGTGGACCCTCCCAGAACGCCTTTGCACCAATAGGAGTGGGTTTTGCCCCCGAGAGCGGGATTGGTCGCAGGAGGGCACGTGGCGGGGGCAGCCCGCCCCAGAAGAGGGTCATGTGACGCTCTGCCAATAGGAAAAGGTTTTAGATCGGGCTGGCGGTGGCTCCTGGGCCAATCGGGAGGGCTGGAACCCTATGCCCGATCTGTGGGCCTCGACGGTTGGTGGCAAATGG
>ML681981.1:12155-30805 GCA_007922195.1 Podocnemis expansa | reverse complement strand
CCATTTGCCACCAACCGTCGAGGCCCACAGATCGGGCATAGGGTTCCAGCCCTCCCGATTGGCCCAGGAGCCACCGCCAGCCCGATCTAAAACCTTTTCCTATTGGCAGAGCGTCACATGACCCTCTTCTGGGGCGGGCTGCCCCCGCCACGTGCCCTCCTGCGACCAATCCCGCTCTCGGGGGCAAAACCCACTCCTATTGGTGCAAAGGCGTTCTGGGAGGGTCCACGCCATCCCACTTCCGCCGGAAGTCACACCCAGAGGGCAGGACCGGATGTCAGGTGACTGGCTGGGGGTGGGACTTCCGGTGGCAGGTGGGCAGGGGGCAGGTCCGGAAGTCAGTAGGAGGGATTTCCGGCGGAAATGGGGCGTGGAAACGGTTTGATTGATGGTAGGGCCCTTTACTACTGACATCGTTTATTCAGGACTGAGTTCTTAAGGAGCAAAAGTGGAAGGGAGTTTTGTAGTTTTCACACAAAACTGTCCTGCCACCTAACATTACAAAACATCATCATTTAGTGTGATTTCTACAACTTGTTCACAGGGAGTCTGTAAATGAAACAATTGAATGATATGGCAACATAAAGAAGTAGATGGATTAAGATGAGTGGGAGTGAATACACAGTAAGCACCTCAATTATATTTGGTTCCAAAGGGGCAGCCGTGTTAGTCTAGTAAAGCAAAAAATGTAAGGAGTCTTGTGGCACTTAAAGACTAACAGATTTATTTATCTTATCGCATGAGCTTTTGTGGGAGAATATCCCACTTCGTCAGGCACGTGGCTTTGTCTCCTTACTACTAGAGATACTGTAGTCATAGAAAACAAGCAGGGAATCTGGTGGCACTTAAAAGACTAACAGATTCATTTATCACATGAAGTTTCCAATCTGCAAGCATCTTGTGGTGATATGCTTGTCATTGTTATGTAAATTGGGAGACGTGCCCCAGAGAAGATCTAACATGGCTGCTCCCAGGTACACACCTGGATACCTGTCTGTATGATTAAAGTTCTGTTCCTTACTCATTCAATAGTATCATCTTTAATGAACCCTCACGATCATTACACATCTCATCAAGTGGGATTTTCTTCCATCAAAGCTCATGCAATAAATAAATTTGTTAGTCTTGAACAGTGCCACCAGACTTTTTGCTTATTTTGCTGAACTAGACTAACACAGCGACCCCTTCGGAACACGTAGTCATATGGGAAGTGGCAGAAACCCCATCGCCTGGGAGCATTTAAGAAACTAGGCTTGATAAAATTCCAGCACAGAGATTTCTGGCAATTTCTAAAATACGTGCCAGTAACTGCCCACATCAAAATTCATCAGTGTACACAGGCATGAATTATAGAACAACTGGAGGAAAGTGAGTTAAAGCAAAAGTAAATATTCTACATCTGGAGTAGGCAACCCTCTGCATGTGTGCTGACAGTGGCACCCAAGTCCGTTCAGAGCGGCACATGGCACCCCCTGTGGTACCACAGAAATTGCCACTCCTGCTGCCAAAAGCCACTTTGGGAAGCTTTCTTTGGGTGCAGCTGGGACACAGGGGTCCCCCCCCACCTACTCCTCCCTGTGACACAGAAAAAAAAGCTACCTAGAGTACCTCCTCTCTGTAGTGTGATGCTCCCCAATGGAGCCACTCCAGGCAGCTTCTTTCTGAAACATGCTTGGGAACCTGTGTCCCTAGGCATACTGCCAGGATGAGCCACTCTGGGCAACTTCTTTCTGTGGCATGCCTGGGAAGTGCTCCCACTCCAGCTGTGACTGCTGCTGAATTTTCAGGCCCTCATTTTTTCAGCAGAGGGGGCTGCTGGCACCAGCTGACGGTCAGGGAGGAAGGACTGGCAAAGGGGTTGGCAAAGGTTGCTGACCCCTGTTCAACATGGAGAGAAGCATAGGCAACGATACCTCTGCCAGAACAGATACGTGTGTAGGCAATACACAGCATGATTATTGATCTCACTATCCAACTCTGCCATAAAATCAGTGATAAGTGCAACAATAATTAATTTCCAGTATGATTCTGTGAGAAGATGCCCATTTCTTTCCACATCAAGCCAAAAACTTCCTTTTCTGAATGTTGATGTCTTAACCCCACATTATTTCCTTTTGTCTACACCTTAAAGAGGCCCAAAATCTTCATGTAGTGCCATTCTCTACTTCCCAAATAGACTGTGATTAACTATCTTCTTGGTTGTTTGTATTCTACAACTACACATTGAACTTCCATTCCTTTTCTGCTAGGACTTTCCTATACTTCCCTCTAGTGAATCCTTTTAGTACTTTTGCCCAGATTTGACTTCCTTTTTTAAACTCAGTAGCTAATTCCGCATACAGATACTTGGGTAGCTCAGTACCCACTTGGCTCTTGGTATGGCTCATCTGACCTGTACAGGCACATACATGTCATTTCTGATTTTGAATGTCTACATTCCCTTACCTGTCTCTTATCCATTTGAGTACAGCTTGCCACATTTTGTCATTTCCCCAGGGCCTCATTCTTTATTAAATTACGTTCATTCCACGTACCAGTTCTCCACCTCCAGCTAGAATCTCCTTGTAATAGTGTAATGCTGTTGCTCTGTGGACCAGCACACTTAATATGTGTTGGTCCTGATACGGGAGAAGTTGCTAAGTGAGTCCTGTTACCTCACTACTGCATAGGCAGGGTTCATTAACCTCCACCTGGATATGAGGGAAGGAGGAACAGAAGAAGAGAGAATGTCTTATGTTCAAAATGAAATATATTTAAAAATTTCCGTGAATAGCTTTTGAAAATAAATTTTTATTGCTAGATTTTTCACAAATAGTTTTGCTCCAATGGTTCAAAATTCCATTAGCTTTGATACATAAGACACAAGGTATCTTTCTGTCCTTTATTGATTTGAATTCTAGTATTCTAGATTATGTAGATTTCAAGGCTTTTTTGCTTCTTTGCTTTGGTTTTTTTCCACTGAAGGAGAACAAACAAGTTGCATCTGAAAACATCTGAAATTCATAGGTCCATAGAAGTGGAGCTCCTTGCATTCTATCTAATTTACTTAATCATTTCTCTGCTAGGAAGAATGTTCGCACTTCCACATAACAACATCTAACCAGAAGTCCACCAGGACAACAGTAATCACACAAACACCACAACAGACAGACATCAGGATGCCCAATTAGGTGCAAAATTACATATCCACTTTTAAATAAGGTCTTGGGATCTTAATGATTTGAAATACCAGGAAAATGTAGGCCAGTGAGTCTTTTTTCTGCAGACTATTAATGCTTGAAACTATTTGATAAACTGTTTTTCAGTAATATATTAATAAACTCTAAAAGTATAACTGTTGCATGCAATTTGTGTGGGTAGTAATGTCATATTTTTATGTCTTCTCTTTTTCATGGGAATCTTAAATTATAGCGTTTGTGACATTTTGTGTTTTTGGTTTTAGTTGAGTCTGTTTTAAATAATGAATGAATGGCAACCAACCCTGCCTCTTTATTTATTTTTATATCTTATTCCAGGATATTTCTTAGATTATGTTCGCACTGTGATTGCCCCTTACCTTCATTAGATGTAGGTAGTGATTTTGAAGTAAATATTGTCCCAGTGGTTTCTTGTGCAGAAGTGGATGAAAATGAGTAATTTGTTTCTGAGGGTGTGTAATCCACTGTGGCTTTCAGAAAGTTGAGGAAAGAAATTAATAGACAGAGACAGCGACCAGTAATAGTAACTAGAACTGAGTTGTTGGTTAAAGATTTAGATTTCATATTCTGTGGCAAGATGAGTTAATGTAATAACCTTTTGCTTGTGGAGATGTCAGCTGAAGTTTTATTTTAATAGTAATAAAAATCATCATTAGATTTGAAAATGGGGGATTTTCACTCATGACATCGTTAGTTTAGGACTGGATTTTTAAGAAGCAAACCTGGAAGCTAATCTTCTAAATGTATGTTAAACTTTTTCGCTTCCTAACATCTCAAAACACCATGAATTGGCATTTTTCCCTTTCTGTTCAGGGGCAGAGTGTGAGCTGTAATTTAAACAGCAGAAAGTGATGTGGGTCCTTAGTTTAGTGAATTTGTACATGTAGAGGAAAAATCATAACCAATAAGTACCTATTGTATTTGGCTGCAGCGTCTTATTGCTAGTGGTATTGGAAAAATCCCATACATTCTGCTCTCTATGTTTTATATTTCTGTCCTACTATGTTTATACCTACCAATTTTTTATATTTCTGTCATTTTGTCCCCTAAATGACTGGCTGTCTCATGTTTAATTTACAAATAAATAAATTTGAAACTTACACTGAGATTAGAATGCTGTCTTTCTCATTATGTCTATAAAGCTTTGAAAGAGCAGTTGTGTATCATCCTTTGTTTATTTCTTTTGCTAATATCATTAGATTTACTGAATTCAAAGTAGACCATTCAAAGGCTAGGTTGGGAGTGAAGTAAAAGACATGGAAAGGGAAAAACCTTGACTCCATCCCTAACCCCAACATGCCAGACAGACCACTCTCTGGGAACAAGAAAAGGGAGAAAACAGATATCACCTGAACAAACGACACTGGCATCTTCACTATGGTAACAGTTGTGATCAAATTTATTGACACTCCCCCAGATTGCTTTCACTTCCTAAACAATCCACACCATCCAACATAATATTTCCTGAACCTTGATCAAATCAGCACTTCCTTGTTGCCGAAATAGCTTCTCCACACTCAAGCTCTCTGCATACAATAGTTGCATCTCCCATGTTTCAGGCATCATTGCACACTGTTCCCTGAATTCCATTTAAGTAAACTTCCAAACGCCCCTCACAGCTCTCTCCTCCATTCACCAGCTGTCTGAGCAACAGACCTTGTAAAACACAAAATAAGGCAAAGTGGCAGAGAGTGAAAGGCATTCTATCTCTTCCACATCTTCACTTCATAATTTTAGGATACATAAATGCTCCAACAGCTTATTAGTAGCTGAAGTTTTGAGGATTATTGGTAATAAATAATTTATGTCTTTGAATATCTTATTTTCTTTGCAAATTTTCTACTCCTGGATTCTGTTTTCTCTAATTCATTCTTTAATTTAAATCATTTGTGGAATAATTTGAGCAAATAGATATTGGTGAGTATCTTGCTTGGAAGTAGTTTATTATGAGTTTGGAAACTAGTTGCATGGTATCTTTTTGATTCCTGATTGAATGAGTGTTACTTTTGGAATCGGGCTTTAGTGAAAATACTCAAAATTGCAAATTCAAAATGAATTTTCCACTAATACTGCACAATATTTACTTAAAATTGGGAGCTGTGATTAACCTTTCTACCTGCAAATTCTTCTGCCATAAAATTTACAGAACAAATTCAAAGGTGACACAAATAATTATCCAACAAGTTCATTTGTAAATTGCAATGAGCATCCACAGCACTAATTTCTTGAAATCTTCATCCAGATCTGCACACACACAATCTTATCATGTTTATTAATTGAGAGGGAGAGAAAAAAACAAGCATTCAATTTGATGTCTATCAGGCCAGCTGAATGAACAAATACTCTGCTCTGCATATTGATACTTATATTTCAAAATTAATTGTGAAATTGAAAAGAAATTTTGGTAAAGGCCTTAGAGTTGGGATGGTTTGAAAATCAGAATCAGTGTGGCCAATGGCTCTGTATCCCATATCAGTTTATGCCCAGACCTATAAACTAATTCAGAACTCTTCACTGGATGCCTTTTGGTCCTAACCATTAACTTCAATTCCGTTACTTAAGGTACTCCAGTATCTTTTTTGTTAGTTTTTGTTTACCTTTCTACCTCCAATTGTTCTTTACCTTCATTAATGTGGGGTAGTGATACCAGTGTGGACACTTTCACATTGTTCTCGATGGTGGAGGCTAAAGCTGTCATAAGACATGAGAAAAAGGGTTATTAGAACTGAACAGCAGCTGGTCATAGACACTAGAATCAGCTTATTGGTTAAAAGATGTAAGGCTTTGTGGAAAAGTGAGTTGATGCACTAGTTCTTCATTGCTGAAAACCTGGGTCAAAAATCCCACTGAAGGCCCTATCATGGATTGTTAAATTCAAGGAAAATTTTACCATTGACTTCAGTGTTTGCAGGCCTTTTCTACATTAGGGAACTGAAGGTGAAAAATCTGATTGCTGATATTACTAGATTAGCAGGTTTACCTAATTTGAAGGTAAAAATATTCTCAGACATTTTAGAACTTTATCCACTTTAAGACTACCACTGGTGTAAGCCTATTTAAATAATGTGGTGGTGAAACCCCGAAAAACCAAAGAACCCTCCCTCTGCCTTATGCCTCCCACTGATGTTAACAACAGTTCAGCTGGACTAGTGTTAGCACAAATATCCACTAAAAAATAAATTTTTTTTAATGGAAATGAAGCAGAGTTTGCAGTTTTATTCTATTCTCTGTCACTATATAACACTACAATTATTTGGCAGGTTTTTCAAGAGATCCATGACTGGGAATAAGGGGAATGTTGTAATTCAGGAAAAATGTGCTTTGGTGGATATACATGGTGAAGTAGAGACAGTAAATGCAGACAGTAAGGCTATGTCTATATTGACGGTGGCAAAATTGCCACCGTCAGTGTGCTCTTCCACCTGCAACTGAGCAGTTGGTCAAGACCACTCAATCACTCTGGAGTTTGCAATAACAAATTCAGACCTGGAAGTGGCATAACTTTAAGGCAACTGGATGGCATTGCCGTTAGTGCAGTGAGTAGGAGGGAGGTAAGTGAGCATTAGTAAGGTGACAGGATATACACAAAGTATTTTATATACCTTGCGTGTCTCCTGTCACCTGCTGCTGAAAAGTGTGGTGAGTGCAGACTAGGGCTAAGTCTGGTTGCATCCCATATTACTAGCGGTAATTCTTTATTTTCATTAACTATGTTCATTGGTAATAGTCCCTTATTTTTATGAGCCCCAAATTAATGAACATAATAGTTTTAAAGCATTTTTGCCCTGTTATGTTTCCGGTTTAATGGAGTAAAAGAGAAAGTATTCTGACTCACACAAGAAAAATAAAACTATAATTGGGCATAACTAGCAATAATGAAAATAACTTCCTAACAGTTCCTGAAATATAGTCTTTACAATGACATTGGTGGAAATCACATCACACTGGAATTTAAAACTTAGAGTAAAATGCTATTACATTTCTTTGGGATATTATAAAGGGCATGCCATGGCAGTAATCACTCAAAAGTCTTGACTTACCTGATGGTACAGGAGTTGAGGGTCTCTTATCTGTTAATGAAGAGAAATAAAAATATTTTATTTTACTGTTTCTATTGTTTCAAGTTCAGATGTTTCTAATTGCATGATCTTTTGGAGAAATGTTTTCATTTGAGATTTAACTACGAACACTTCCTCATCCACAAACTGTTAATTATGTTTCCATGTTTGCTCACCTCTAATAAATTTCTAACATCCTCTTTGGCACTGAGATTAGGTTACTCAGACTGTAGCTATCTGCTTTTATAAATTGTTGAACATTTCTTTTTATCAGTGTTTTGTACTGGATATTTGCACTCTCCAATCATCTAGACTTCCAACCATACTCAAAATTCTTGTAATTTACAGCATATACAATAGCTATTTTGCTTCCAAGATTTCTGGTTGCAAGTTCTTAAATGGGTGAATTGGAATTGTATTGACAAAAGCTGTACTTTTTAAGAGGACTGAACTATAAGCTGAACAGATGACAGTGACATCTTCATCCTGCCACAATTACTCAAGAGCCAGCCTGCTTGGTAACCATCCCACAGAGAAGATTCATTCTAGTACATTTCACATTATCCAGGATAATATTCCATGAACCAGGACCAAAAAAAGATCATTCCAGGAAGCAGTTTGTTCACAGCCAAGCTGTGACAACATGTGCATTGTTTATATTAAAAGAATCAACACAAATTGTCCCCAGGCTCCTCCACGGTAAATTTCAACTCGTCCCATCACATCTGTCTTATTCCTTTGCTTAGCTGCAGTTGTGGCAAGTCTTCTAAAGATAAATCACAAATGTTAGCATATGAAGTATATCAGCTTTGTATATTCTCAGGAAACCTAAAGCCATGTTATTGAGTGCTACCTCTTGAGCTGTATCAAGTGGAAAAAAAGTGGGGAAGGCTGTACAAGATCTTTTAGCTCCCTCAGTCTCTGAAGACTGGCGGGCTGATTTCTGCTATGATGTTATTTAGAGAAGCTACAGGTATCCAGAAATAGGCTTCTTTGCCTATATCTAAACTGGCCAATTTACCAGTTTGGACCAGGTCTACAACTAGCCTTTGGCTAGTTTGAAATAAGCAATTGCTTAGTTTGAACTAGGCAAAGCTTAGTTGGAACTAGTTAGTTTGAACAGTAAGTTCAAACTAAGTGCTTAGTTCAAACTTAAAAAGTTTGAATTCAGCAGTTAGTTTGAACTAGCCGCACTTGTTAGTTCAAACTAACATTTTAGTTCAAACGCAACTGTGTGGCTAGTTCGAACTAAAAAGCCACGGTTGGTCCAAACTAGCCCGACGCTAGATTGGACTAAACTTGGACTTATTTAGTTTGGATTTTCAAGTCCAAACTAAATAAGTAGATGTAGACATAGCCTTTGAAACAAATACACATTGGACTCCTAACACATCACACAGTCAAGAAAAATGTTGTATACTATGTCTATCTATATCTGTCTGTGTGTACCTAGGTACTACTTGTGCAGGAGTAGATGGATGGATGAATGGATGTAATGTGTGAGAGAGAGAAGCAAACTCTTGGATTAATCCTTTTGCTGCTATGTATATTGCTGTGATGTATGTTGTAGTGAGGAGGGGCAGTCTTAACGATTCCAGGGCCTAGGGCAAAAGTCAAGGATGGAGCCTGCCACATGGAGTTGACATTTACTGTGGAGGAGCTTGGGATACTTTGTGGAGTGAGGGCCCCATTCTTGACTTTTGTCCCTTGCCAGGGCCCCACCAGCCCCCCAGGTCCTTGCCCTCCCCACTGGAACCCACCAGCCTTGAGGGGCCCCACAGCCTTCCTATGGACCCCAGCTACACCCCCCCCATGCTAGGCTTCTTGATCACTGCCAGCCCCACCACTGGCCACCGTGCACCACCACCACGGGCTCCTCAGCCCCTCCACAGTCCACTGCTGGACTCCCCAGCCCCACTGGGGAGACACTGCCAATCCCTCTGCCCCACCACAGCCCCCGCCACCCCCAAGTTGGCTCCCCCTGAAGCAGCACAGGGGCTGCTCACCCCATGGGGCCCTGGGCAACTGCCTGTGCTGCCCATTCACTAAGACCACCTATGGTAGTGAGAATAACATTTATTTACCACTGCTGTTTCTTTGGTTTTCAGATAGCCTTTGTGCGTTGCCTCTCTAGTTTGAACCTCTCCCTGGTGATGGTCTTCTGCCAAGCTTTTGAATACGGATTTTTTGGTGCCCTCTCCTTCCACATACTACATGAAAAATGATATTTCATCCTTTATCTACCAGTTTCAATTTCCCAGGCACTTATTTAACACTCTAGGTGTGCTACTGAAACATTTTGCTTTGCATATGTCAAGCAGATCCATGATCTTAAAAGAAATGCCTAATCCATTATAAATAAAACACAATTTTCCTCACTCCCCCTGAATTCACAAATGTGGTGGGTTGAACAGAGTAACTCTGGGCAAAGAGATAGGCCATGCAGTGAGCACTGAAGGTGAACACATCACAGGCCTTGGCAGCTAAGAGTGGAGAGAACAAGTTTCAGTGGTAAGGGCCAGTCACCAAGAATGCCCTGCTTTCTACAACAAAAACATGAAATGAATTGATGAAAATGTTACTGTGAACTGTTGCAGAACATATTCCCCAAATTCAACTGACTATGTTGTCTGCAAAAGGAGTCTTCAATGTTTTCACATTGGACACCATCTCTAAATAGAGATATTAGACAAAATTTTCATAACTGTCTAAAGATATGGCACCACTGCAACTAGAAATGAGCCTCCCAGTCCAGGTTAACAGGCTCATGCAAGGGGTCAATTTAGCATGCACTAAAAATAGCCATGGCTACTTGTACAATGGAGGCTTAAGTCGACTTAACCTGACTTAAATAAATTTAAGAAACTCCAGGGCCAAATATAGAATTTATTAAGTCGATTCAACATGCTTAAGTTGACTTAATAAAACCTGCCCTGCAAGTTGACTTCAGCTTTTAAGTTGACTTTACAGGGCAGGAAGCCCTGGGCTCTGCCCTGCCCTGCCCTGCCCTGGGTCTCCATCAGGCTCTGGGGGGTCTGATCCAGCTCCTGCTGCTGGTGGCAAAAGCCCCCCCCCCCAAGCCCTTCGCCGCAGGTGGTGGAGGCTGTGAGCCAGCTGCTGCCACTGGCCCAAATCCAGATCTAATTAAAAACTGAATCCATTAATAAGAGAAATAGTACAAATGACAACATGGCTGACCTCTGTGAGCTTGTAATGATAACTTCTTACTTCCTATAATAATATCTTTTTTTAAGAAATCCATCAAATTTTCTTATGGAAAATAAAGTCTATTTAAAGTGTAATAGTGTCATGGGCATAGAGTAGGAGTCCTGTTTGGCTCAGAAAACTGGCACCTATTTGTTCTTTCTGCTCTTCAGCAACTATGTTTTCATTTTTAAACTTTAAATTATGTTAATGATATTAACCATGTATTTTCTATCTGTTAATCCAGTATCTGATTATTTAGGAATAATATATACATTTTCTGCTTTTACAAAAGACTTGCAATTCCCATTGAGAAAATTCACCATTGGCAAAATTTTCAAATGCGACTTAATTAAGCTAGGAAGCTAATCAAAATCAGTAAATTTGAAGCTGTTTCTCAGATTAGCAGCACTTGGGGGCGGCTATGTACTATGATCAAGATTAAACAAATTACTAGCTGAAATTAACTAGGTGCATAGTTTTTTGTTGACATCACTGAAGCTGCATCAGTTTTAGCCACATGGTTCAGAAGAAGGCAAAGGACAAGGCAAACAGAAATATACAGATGGAAGATTTATACTTAATACCAGGATCATTATCTCCTGGTCTTTACTTTTTATCTCTTATGTTTTAAACCCATGACAAACTTTACATCTAGTTTGGTGGTACCAAGTTTCTTCTCAAGGACTTTGTCAATCGCCCTTTGAAAGAATAAATTACATCCATCAATTCTCCTTTATCTTCCTCCTTCCCCAAAATTCCAGTGAAGTATTACAGAGGGTGTAGCTGTATTAGTCTGTTCACAGCAAAAACAATGAGAGCCATGTTGTACCTTATAGATTAACATGCTTCTTTGGGCGTAAGCTTTTGTGGGCTCCGACTCACTTTGTCAGATGCATGTTTCAGTCCATTTGTTTGCATTTGGAGAGGAAGATGATGTCTGTCTGTAGCTGTGGAAGTTTCTTCATGAGGTTTGTAGATTTCCATTTCATACAGTGAAATTCAGCGCCTTGCATGGTAGAAATTTCCAGAGGGATAGCAATGTTAGTCTGTACAGCAAAAACAATGAGAGTCCTGTGGCACCTTATAGACCAGGGGTGGCCAAACTTATGAGCCACACAAGTTGATTATTAAATCTTCAAGAGCTGCACTGAGGCATCGAGCCATATACTTTTACCTACTAAATTGATTTGCTGATGGTCTTCTGCAAGCCACACTTTTTATTCAAGAGCCACATGCGGCTCTGGAGCCGCAGTTTGGCCATGCCTATTACAGACTAACAGATTTCTTTGGGCATAATCTTTCATGGGCTCCAACCCACTGCATTGGATGCAGGACAAAGCGGGTTGGAGCCCACAAAAACTTATGCCTGGAGAAATCTGTTAGTCTATAAGGTGCCACAGGACTCTTGTTGTTCTTAATAAAATATTCTTCCATGATATGCTTAGCTAAGGAGTTTTGCATCTCTTGCTATATTAATGCCTTTGCTTTGCAATATTCTCAATATCATCTCCTTTGTTCACACATCAGAGGGCTCCAGTAATGGCTTGTTCTGTATTTATACCATAAAGGAATGTGTCTGTGAACGTATAGTAGCCTTATCCCACTCCTCTGTTATCATGTTGCCTTTTGAGCTTTAAGTTCTACAGTATATTCTCCAGGATTCAGTGCCCCTCTGTGTCCCCATAAGCCCCATTTTCTGTGTCCCCTGAGGTCTTCCCTTTGCACTGTATCACCATGTTCTCCAGTGCTCTGTCCCCTCACTTGTCTATTTTCTGCAAGCCTAGTATCCTCTCAGCAGTCTCTACTGTCCCCTTAATGTTGGGCCCATCGCAGGGCAGAAGGTGGAAGTGCTATTGGATCTGTGCCTCCTCAGTCCATTGTTGGCTCTGCCAACTGCCGTAACTGAGCAGCCAGACAGCACCAAACTCAGGCAGAGGAAGGGAGATGACAAGAGACTGCTTTGGTCCATGAGCAGCAGGAGGGAGAAAACCCTTTTTGTATTTTCCAGTCACAGGGTAAGCAAGCCAGGGAGTGCAGCAGGTGTTGGTGGGAGGTGAAGGGAACATTCACCCACATTCCTCACTCTGAAATCCAGGAGGGTTTGGGCAGCAGGGAAGCAGAAATGTGGTGTTTTACTTGGTGTTGTGGAAATATGCAGTTTGAAGCAGGTGAAATGAGAAGGCTGGATGTCGGGCAGCTAGCTAGCATATTTCTGCATTTTCTGATGCAATGGCAGTATTTATCCCTAGTACTCTTCAGCTCATTTGTTCTCCCCATACTTGCAATGGCATTCACTTACTCTCTTGCTCTGGGCCTCTGCTTGAGCTATTAACATACCCACTCTCACTCATTCTCCTCTAAGGGCCGAGTTTAATTTCTTTCTCTGCAAAGTGCTGAATATTGTCCCTAATTTAACCGTTATTAAAGCCAGCCCAATTAACTTGGATAAAAAAGTTATTTGCAGACTAAGGTAACTATAGAAAAACGTTCCAGAGGGGTAGTTGTGTTAGCCTAGTTCAGCAAAATGAACAGGGAGTCCTGTGGCACTTTTAAAGGCTAACTATGTTTTTTAATGCATTAAATAAAGTTGTTAGTCTTTAAAAGTGCCACAGGACTCCTTTTAAAAAAAACAGAGGAAGGGCTAAAACAATGGCTGTTTAAATAAAATGGACAACAACAAATCTGGTCACTATCAAAAGTGCCCTTAAGTAGGTGCCAACATTTAAGTGAAGCAAGACAAACACCTTAGATATTATGTCCTTTATTGTGGCCTGAACGGTGTCCAACTTTCCATCCCAAAGGTGTGTGTACATAGCATGAATGTGGCACCAGTTACAGGCACTGAAAGTCCACAAACAAACACTTTTTTTTTTTTTTTTTTTGCTATGCAGATAACTGGTGTACCACCGTGAACTGGCATCAATGTTCTTGGCTCAGTGCAGTGTTACCATTCATTTCATCCTGTGACCTGACCATCTCGATCTAAGATTTTATACCAAAGTTTTTTGGTTATGTTGGAATGTGCTAAGCTCTCATCACTTTTCCTGTTCTCAGGTTTAAACGGACAATAGTGTATATTTAATAAAGTGGTTTTCCCTATTCTCAGTGAATGCCTTCAGTCTCAGCATATAGTCTTAGGCGGGTCACAAAAAGTCTCATTAGCCCCACTGGTTGCTTTCAAAATCTTTTAAGCGTTACCACCCAAACTGAGGTAACTCTTTTGTTACATAGCATACCCAGCAGACATTAGCCTTGTCTATACTTACATGTGAATTCGAATTGATTGTCATCAATTCAAATTCAAATAACTGCATGGACATGCCGACGATCCGGCGAACTCTCTCGTACCCAAACACCAACACGCGAACCCGGAGAGACCCCGCCCCAACTCCGCGTGTGCAAGCTTTAAGAAGCCTTTACCTCAGGATTTCAACCAATCCCTGAGCCTGCTTTTTGCGCCACCTGCTCCAGCGTTCTCTCTCTAGAACTCTCTGGTAGCTTCCCTCAGCTCACTTTGATTGACAGCCCATGTCCCATGTCTCTGGAACTTTCCGGCAGTTTCTCCCTGCCTGCTCTGATTGGCAGCTCATGTTCCAGGGGTTGCCGGGCAGAATACTGCCCCTCAGCAGCCTATTCGTCCCGTTGGATTCTATGCTCCTAAGAACCTCTATCAGGAAGGAGCTTGCCGGCAACCTCCTATTAGAACTAAACATTTGCCCATGCAAATACATTTAAATACGACACACCCTCTTATTATATTACTTACTCAAATACACAAGAATGACAAATGGCATAACATTCTTAACCTCGTTCACTATTACATAGAGCATCAATAAAATTTAGGATGCACACCTTAAAGATTTTCAATTAATAAGTTACTAGAATCCTGATAATGACCAGGGCCAGACTTTGAGAGATATTAGGCATGTAGTGGATTTTCAAAAGCATTTAGCCCTCTAACGCTCATTGAAATTGGTGAGTTTTAGATGCTTAGCTGATTTTGAAAACCCCAACGGGCACCTAAATACCTTTAAATACCTTCCCCTAGACCTTGTACTTTGTAAATAAAATAGTTACAGGGGGAGGAATAATTAGCATACTCGTCTGCTCTACAATCAATAGTTCTTTAAGACCTGAAAGGAAGGATTCTAAACAAGAAATGGCTCAAGGGAAGCAGAAGACAGTGTGATCACCAAAAAAGCTTTCTCCTCCAAAACCAGCAGCATGCACTACACTTCTTACTATGAAAGCAGGAGAGCTGAGGACTGTTAGTAATCTGAAACACCACAAGGGCCTGCCCATCGCCCCATGTGGTCAATAATGTATAATCAGTTCAAAATGGTAGAAATCTCATAAGTATTAAGATCCAAAGGGGTAGCCATGTTAGTCTAGTTCAGTAAAACAACTAAGGAGTCTTGCAGTCTTTCGGTGTTATTTGTTAGACTTTCAGTGCCACAGGACTCCTTGTTTGTTTGTTTTTCATAAGTATTAAATAATTCAGGGATTATTCCTGTGGGAACATGCATTTTCAAGGTAAAAGCAACCATGTGTCTCATCAGTTCACATGTGTCAAAAGAAAATGGAACATAAGATCACATTCCATTGACCTTGGCTTGCCTGGGATACTGAACTATTTTTCCTACAGCTTTTGGGTGTTGAGGGCTTTTTCCAGATTGCCCCAATCTGAAAATCCTGATGATCTATGATAAATGGTAAAGTATTTGAAGGAGCAAGTAACCAACAACTACATATTCAAAAGGCTGTAGAAACACTTGGATAGTGCTCCCCATTACTTCTGTATGAATTTGCCTGCTCATATGCTGAATAGAGAGAGTAAATATCTCTCATGATTTTATCATAAGACCCTGATATTAGGTAGTTTTCTTAAAGTTCCAGATTTTGGGTTCATGTTATTATATGAATATTGCTGCTTTCCTTTGGGGGGGAAAAAAGTACATGGATAGCCCTTATGGTTGAAAACCTGAATTCAAAAAGCTCAAGCTCCACAAGGCAAACAAAAAGAACCCAAATTTATGTTTTAAATCTCACAATTTTAAGCCAAACTCATGATCCTTTTTAATGCTTGGGATATTTGGTAATACTGTACTATATGTATATAAAGGGCAAAACTCAGAGGCACTGCATAGATTAGGATTGCAATTAAATTTCCCATAAGCCATCATAGAGTCATATCATACTCTATTTACTCTTTTATCTGATGTCAGTTTTGCATCTTAATCAGAAAGAAATACATTCATACAAACTTTCACTTGTAATTATATCATTAGTATGTTTATTATTTTTTAAATATGATTTATACTGAATGATAATAGGTTTAAAGTTTTGTTGTACACAATATATGTTTATTTACTGTACAATTGTTGGCTTTCAAAATGTATCACTTTAATAATCAACTGTTTACTAGGTGAACAAGAGCAGGAATTTTCATCATACTTTCACAGAGATACGCTTAGTTGCACTAGTTAAATGCAGTTACATGAGTTAAAAGTCAGGATGGTCCCAACCCAAATCCACTCAACTCAACACCTCTAATGTTGAATGTGAGCTTTATAGCTGCCCTTTCTCTACAAACTGATCTGATTGAAACCTTACAAAACACTCAGAATAATTAGTTACCCAAAATACAAATGCACCACACATGCTAGGTCACCAAGTGCTGTAAGAATCAAATAGCTGGGTACTCATCTACTACCCAGAGTAATGCATTTTGAACAATCAATGTGCATTTGTATGTATAAAAGCAAGATATTAGAAGCAAAACTGGTGCACATGCACTTTGTCTGATACACAGAACTGAGGATTTATTTTCTCAAGCTGTATTTGAGATTCTTCATTTAAAGCGTATGCAACTCAGGTTTAGTGGAACACATCTTATGGCATGTTCTTTATATTTATGGTTCACCTTTGAAAACCAAGTACTTTCTTTTTTAATTTACTGTGTTACCTATTAAATCATTGTGCAAATGCTCAGCATTGAATGGACACATGAGAATGAAAGAATGAGGCAGTGCCACCTCATGTGATGCCTCGTGGTGCTTTTTCACAGCAGTTGATACTCGTTTCTTCTTTTCAGTTTACTTCTCAAAAGTACCCCAGTCAGAGCCAAAACAAGTACTGCCAAGAGCAAAGTGGCAACAACAAATGGGTTGCGTAAGTCATCTTTTTCCAGGAACACTCCCTTGTGTGGGTCTGTAAATGACAGAGAGAGTTTATCTGACTCAATGTTTTACAGTTATGGCCATCATAGAAATACAGCGGAGCTGCTGAAGTGATAGAACATGAAGGATGCCATTGAGATTCTGAGGGAAATGTCTCGTTGCCATTAAGAATCACAATAATCTGACCCAAAGTGCCATACTGATAAAATGAGTTTTGAAAACGAGGAAAAGGAATATAAATGGTATAATGGCTGTTAAAGTAAAACAGCATATGCATACATAGCATATGTTAAAGATGCCTAATAGCCGCTCTGGATTTTACCCTTATGTACAACGCAAAACAGCAGCAATATGAGCATCCCACACCACTCTGCCAGCGTGTCTCAACCTGCAGGACCACCAACTTGTTCCAGAGAGAAGGGGATAGCTCATTCTGTGCTCATTTGCACCAGGATGTCTCTGATGACTGTCATGGAAGTTGAACGAGACCACCAATTATTTTATGTAGGTCACCGACCAGCACTCAGGTAGTAATGACTTTCAGGAGCTAGAGGCTCAGACTAAATTTGAAATAGAATCTGGAAAGTGAAATCAAATGTTCCATATCCTATTACAAATTCTGTGAGATTTGTTTCTACTGTTTGTCAACTTTTGATGAAGTTATTCACTCTTATCCTACAGTAAAAGACAAGTGCACAAGTGCATCATGAGTGTGTTTGCGAACAAGTATATTAATGTTATAACAATGGCACCACCATCAGTTGCATTGCAGTAGTAGCTAAAGCTCTATTTAGGACTGGGTTCTCCTCATAGTAGGCATTATGCAACACTATGAAGACAAGGCCTCTGACCCAAAAAGCTAAGAATTTAATGTGAAACAAGATCAATGTAACAGGTGAGTAACAGACCAAAGAAAAGGAGAGTGAAAGAGCAGGAGAAAAGCAATATAAACTGCAGATAAATAAATGAGCTTTGAGTGCACCTCAGTGTTTCTAGACTATTTGAATTTAAGTTTTGCAATAAATATTAGCTAGCCCCAACTGCAGGCAGCCAGCCAGCCAACACTACTGGGCTGTTTGGTATTGGTCTGGGGTGTTTTTGGTAGCTATTAAAAACAGAAGTGGGACTTTACAAGGGATTTGAAGAAGGGTGCTTACAAAATTTGTGGCAGTAAATTTTTGGATACTTTTATAATTAACTATCTTGTTGCCATTACATTATGTTCACAAGAAAAAAGCTTCCTTGGCACACTCATGTTTTTCTTCTGTTTAGAGATCATGATAAGGAAGCAAGCCAAGAATACAACACATAGAAAAGTGATAAAACTGTAAGGGCACGTCTACGCAGACCGTTTTATTTCAAAATCGGTCCTTTCGAAAGGACCAATTTTGAAATAAAACCCTTATTTCGAAAGGGCTCCTTTTGAAATAAGGGAAACCGCAGGATCGAAAAGACCGTTATTTCGAAACGGATGTTTTGAAATAATGCCAATGGATCCGCTGTTTTGAACCGTTGTTTCGAAACAACGGTGTTGTTTCGAAACAACGGGTCTAACGCCATTATTTCGAAACACCCGTTTCGAAATAACGGTCGTTTCGGGGGGGGGTAGGTTTTACTTTTTCAGGACGACGATCCTTATTTCGAAAGGACGAGGTCCGTCCTTTCAAAATAAGGGAACGTCTTGTAGATCAAATCATTTTTATTTCGAAATAATGAGTGTTATTTCGAAATAAAAGTGCTGTGTAGACGTGCCCTAAAAGTTACTTTTAACAGATATGGCAAGAAAAAAGGCCAAAAGAATACATTACCAGATAGTCTGTCTTCATTGGCTTCTTTTTTAAGTTGGATTGGCCCAAGAACAACAGCCATTTTTTCCTGGTAAGAACTTGTATCCCTCTTGCGCCTCGCTAAACATCCTTGGTAGCATCGAGAAAAAGAATCATGTGCCCTGCACACAACTATCTTACACTGCAAGTAAACAGCAGCATGCCTATTAAGAAATTCGAAGG
>ML681979.1:63337531-63391207 GCA_007922195.1 Podocnemis expansa | reverse complement strand
GGAGCTCAAGGACACTAAAAATTTAAGTATTTAGTAAATACATTCTTTGTATTCTTCTATGGTGGTTCTTAGACTGACTTGTGTGATCTCTATGGGATTGTTGGGCCTGTGTTCAATCTGTTCGTAAATAACTTTTAGATCCATTGCCTCTTTTCTCTTGTGTAGACCATGTCACAGATGATTTTTCCTACAATAGAGATCAGTGGGACTCCTCTCTAGCTGTTGCAGCAAATGATTCTGTGTTTTCCCTGGCAAGAAGGATCTCTTTTTCCCCAGAACTTTGAACAATTCTGTCAGTGTTATTAGGATAGTGGAGTGAAAATCTTTTAACATACCTTCTGTAAATTGAACATGTCCTGACACAGAACTGTTTTTCAGCTTCTAAATTGCAACTTGTACTCCTCAGATGCCTGTTGTGTGGGTGTTAATGTCAAGTAGATCAGGTTTGAGTGTTTCATCCAGATGTGATGCTGAGCTGGGGCTGAGCGTGTTGAGCATTTTTCTGAAATGTTCTGTGCATCTGTCTTTTGGGTACACCTCATTGTAAACATTTTTTCCTCTTGACTTTTTATTAGCCCATTTCCTGTTTTCAAATGTCCACACTTTTCATTCTTTGGCTGCCTTCTTGTACTCTTTTTTGCTTTGTACAACATTTCATTTGCCTTAGCATTCAGGAGTCGTCTTCTCAGTGCTTTTCTCTCTTCAAGGAGACACCACATCTCTTGGCTTATCTAATCCTTTGTCTGTGAAAGGTAATATCAAGCTGTGAGTGCTGTGGTTGGAAGCACCTTGTCCTGGAGCACTATACAATTTTCTTCAGGCTCAGTCTCTTTATCAACTTCATTGTCCTATTGAAGGACCCCAAAACTGTTTTATAGTTTGATATTGGAATCTCTCACATCCTTTTGTTTTCATTTTTATCAGGGGTGTGCAAAATGGGGGGGGGGCAAAGCAGGTAGATGGTCCAACACCCAATAATAATCTCCTCACCAACTTCCATCCTGTTCTGTCATCCCAGGATTTCCTCTTCCAAAGCCATCCTTTCCGCTTTCTGGAAGTGTGGAAATTGGGCTGAGCACAGGTGAAGGGATGTGCCTGGAAATGACACTATAGCTAACCCTCCCACTGTATTCTTTTCCTGTTACAACAGGTGATTTGACCTCATGTTCTTCTATGTGCTGTTCCCCAGTGTTTAAATCTTAACTGCTTTGTTTTGCTGTTAGTGTGACCTGATCATATAACTTACACTTCTCTTCATTTATTTTCATCCCGTTCTCTAAGTTTCCTATCTTCAAACCATCCGACAAAGTGGAATTTTCTCTCACGAAAGCTCATGCAATAAATAAATCTGTTAATCTTTAAGTCCACAGGACTCCTTTCTTCTTTTGCTGAACTAGATTAACACAGCTGCCCCTTTGGAACTTGACCCCTACTGGAGTACTATGGTCAGTTCTTGTTCCCACAGTTGAAGAAGGTTCTTTGCAACCTGGGGAGGTCTCAGAGAAAAGCTTAGAGAATGATAAAAGGATTTGAAAAAGAGCTTGACAGTTATAGACTCAAGAGCTCAATCTGTTAATTTTGACCAAGAGAAAGGTGGTTGTGTTTATTACAGTGTATAAGTACTAGATGACGAACCACTATTTTATAATAGGCTGTTCAGTTGAGCAGAGAAAAGTATGATACAATTCAATGGCTTTTAGTTGAAGCTTCACAAATTTAAATGGGAACTGATTCCTAACTGTTTCTCCATGAGACAAATTAACCATTGTAATAATTTCCACAGCATTGTAGTAGTGTCTCCCTCACTGACAATTTTTGAATGAAGATTAGATGTTCTCTAAAGATAAGGAATTTTTGTTTAGGAGGCCTTTGTACAGCCAGTCAGATTAGATAACCACAACAATTCTTTCTGACCATAGAATGTATTACTATGCTTTTATCAGTGTAGATCTTAGTTTGCAATCTCTAAAACTGATGGAAAGTAATATCTATAAATAAACTACCAGGGACATAAAAGTGTAAAGACATTCAGCCAAATGAAAGTACCACTCTGAGTTGTCAGTGTATTCTAGAGTTCAGAGTACAATGGGTATTAGTTGTCATGTATCATGTCTGTCTGTGAGGAAAAAATATGTCTTCAGATACCTAGATTAGATGATGTTCTAGGCTTGGCTTCTGTCTCATGTTCAATGTGAAAGATAAACCAGGAGACAACTGCAAACATAATAGGAACTGGAATGAAATATTTGTGAGAATTTTATGCCCCCAACACCACAAAAAAGAGAAACTGAAGAAAGGAAATATGCTTCATTAATTCTCAAGCCATGCTTTTGAAAGAATAAAGGTGCAAAAACATCAGCAAATAAACTGTTTTTCTGCTTGAGACCATCAACATTTATTTCTATAAATTTTCTCCCTCTTAAGTTGTGGGTGGCTCATGGTTCGATCACATCAGAGGCTGGTACACCCACAGAGATGACTTCGATATTCTCTTCCTTACCTATGAGGAGATGAAGAAGGTAAGGCCAGTCAATCACTGTACATTTATGATAAACAATAAATAAAATGTCTACGTTACTCAGTCCAGTCTTGCTCACATTGAGGTGCATTTCACTCTGTGTGGAGTTCCACTGCTTTTAAAGAGACTTCATCCTCACAG
Source organism: Podocnemis expansa (assembly GCA_007922195.1). Classification (NCBI taxonomy): domain Eukaryota; kingdom Metazoa; phylum Chordata; order Testudines; family Podocnemididae; genus Podocnemis; species Podocnemis expansa. The sequence goes on along the minus strand of ML681979.1, from coordinate 63,388,548 downwards.
AACAATATACTTTGGTATAGTTGATTTTAATGGAAATTCTTGAAAATCTACTTTTCAGTGTAAAGGTGGAAGAATCAGAAAATAGAATAAGGCTTTGGTGTTTTCAAATGATATAGTTTGTTGAAATCATTGAAAAATACAAGGCATTTCAAAATTTATTTTTTCTTAAAAACTAATTTTTCACTTTTCTAATAAGAAACTATGCAGAGTAGCTTGTATAACTCCAATCCACTTCATAACATCTATTCTATGTGCCATCTTCATTGTGCTATGCTGACAGGAAATGCATTCCCATCGGCACAGTGATCCACCATCTGAGGAAGTGGTTTTATTAGATTGACTTCTGCATCAGTTGAACATTTCTTTAGTGACCACTCAGTCGACGAGAAGAAATTAATCTGCTGGTAACAAACTGTTGCTAGTGTAGATGTAGACAAAGTCACCTCTTAACTTTCTCTTTGGCCTGGTCTACACAGCCAGCAAACTCTGGCATGAATTTACAGGAGTTACACAACCTATGAAGATAAATCATTCTGAGAATGGTGTATTTGCCTCCATCAGTGCAGAGATAGCTTTTGTTAAATGAAATAGATGGAGCTTTTTGGGTCTTTAATTCTAAGCCAGGGGTAGGCAACCCCCAGCACGTGTGCCGATAGTGGCACCCAAGCCCATTCAAAGCAGCATGTGACAACCTCTCTGGTACCACAGAAATTGCCACTCCTGCCCCTATAAGCCACTCTGAGCAGCTTCCTTTGGGTGCAGCTGGGACAGAGGCAGTCCCACCATGCCTATGCCTCTTGTTGACATAGAAGAAAGCTGCCCAGAGTGGTTTTTCTTTGTAGCATGATGCTCCCCCAAAAGAGCCACTCCAAATAGCTTTTTTCTGCAGCATGACTTGGAGCCCTTGTCCCCAGGCACACTGCCGAGATAAGCCACTCTGGGCAACTTCTTCCTGTGGCATGCCTGGGAAGCGCTCCACTCCAGCCATGACTGCTGCTGAATTTTCAGGCAGCCATCACATTTTTTCAGCAGAGGGGGCCACTGGCACCACTTGAGGGTTGGGGAGCAAGGACTGGCACAGGGGTAGGCAAAGGTTGCGGACCCCTGTTCTAAGCTATGTTTTCTAGTAATCAGTGTTGTCACTCTTCACTGAACCCTCTCAAGTTTACCACTCTCCTTCCTTAACTTTGGACACCAGAAGTGGAATGAAAAATATCTTTCTGCTTCCAAAACAGCTTGAGGCAAACAGAGCCCAAAAACAATAACAACCTTTATCTTAAATCGTTCTAGCAATTCCAGTCACAGTCAGAGAAATGAGTCTTTTCTGTCTTAAGTAGGCTAAGGATTGGGTTGGCCTAATGACAAAGGAATTTGCAATGGCTTTATTGCTACTCACCTGTCAATATTTAATGGTGCTGTAGTCACTTAGCATGAACTAAAATCTTGCTTATGAAGGAACATGAAAAGACTGAAGATCCCAAATAAGAAGTCATCTTTAGTCCTTAGTGTTCTATCCCTATTCCCAGTTTCCCATGCTTATCTAAGTAGGTCACAATCCTTTACTTTATTTTTCTTTAATTAGTTCCTTTATTTTTCTAATTTTGGATGCGCTTACTGAAAAATAATATTTATTCCAGGATCTCAGAGGCACAGTGCTGAAAATCTGCAAGTTCTTAGGAAAGCAGCTCAATGAAAAAGAAGTGGACACAGTTGTGGAAAAGGCTACATTTAATAATATGAAAACTGATGCCAGGGCAAATTATGATTTCACGTTAGACTCTCTCCTGGAAAAAGGCAAAGGACATTTTCTTCGTAAAGGTAAGGCAGAAGACGCCAAATCTAATAGGTTAATCATGCTGATCCTGCCATAAGATATGTTGAAGCTATTAGCCTAGGACTTCAATCACAACTTTCTCTCCTCAGCAGGAAATTGGATTTGGTGAACTAAGACTGTTGAATGAGTTTGTGTCATTGTTTAACAATACATTGGGTACAATTCCTCAAAGATCAGAAGAAAACTGCACTATGTTACTCAGTGCCATATCCTATGTCTGTTGAAAAGAAGTTCGGAAAAAAGTGGTGAAAAGGTTTGACCAAAATGTGTTGATGTTTCCAAACACGAAAAATTTCAATCGGCTCTCTAGGATGACAACCTTCATTTTATGCCATTTCTAAAAGTGAAGAGCCTTCTCCAAGAAACGGAGATATGAGAATGTAAGGGCAAAACAGAGCACTTTTGTCTTTTAGTGCTTCTATGAAGCTTCACAAATGGTGGACATCAGAATGCATCTGCCTGTATAGCAGTCAGTGATCACATGGAAAAGAAAATTAGTTTAAAGAAAAAGAAAAAAAATTGAGAGACAATTCTTGGGTCTGAAGAGATGATGTTAATCATGTTTCAATCCTTATGCAGGAGAGATGTGAATAGTTATCAGGTGTTTGTGGCCACCCTGGTCTTATTTCACAGCTGAATAGGAAGAGGGTTTAGCAAGATGGGAGAGGTATGAAAAAGATAATCACTGCCTAATGTTAAGTGCATCAGTGCCTGAAAAGGATGTTCAGAGATGATCATATTTCTCTTAGTCATAACTACTTCCTGTTCCCATTCCATTTTCCTACCAGTTGCAATGAAATAATTCAAGACAAGTAAATAATAAGTGGGCTCTATAAAACTACTTGTGGCTTAAAAAATATATAGTGAAATTGCCTAAAAATTTTGAGTCATATGTTACACCATTAAAGTTAGACCAAGAATGAATTTGGCCATTATGGGTTGGAGAGGATTATTGCTGGATTCCACAAAGAACACAAACATGTTTTTCACCACTTGCAGGTGTTTTATCAGAGAAGCAGCATTCTCTGGCAAGGCTGGCACAATATTTACTGCAAGAGTCACATCAATTAAATATTTGCACAGCTAATCAAATGAAAAATAAAGGGCACATTTCTAGAGCTGGAAAGGGGAAAGAAGATGTACAACAGAAATTTTAAAAAATGGAGGGTGTTTTATTATACTTTACTCACACTTCCCAGCCTCAAAATGTACCTCAAAAGCTCTAGAGAGCTGCATTCTGGGGATGTCAGAGGGGAAGGAACTGAGAAAAATAGGAATTGCACCTAGCTCACAGCCTGCACAATCTCTTACCTGCACAAGCGATATCAAATTGTAATGAAACATCCAAGTAGCAGAAAAGCATCTAACTACTAATTCCCCTTCTGTGCTTCTTGCCCCAGGAACTGTTGGAGACTGGAAGAGCATAATGACTGTGGCACAGAGTGAAAAGTTTGACAGTATTTTTAAGAAGAAAATGGAAGACCTGCCCTTTGAGTTCCTCTGGGGTGGTAAAGACGACATACAGGCTGTTTTTCAATTGAAATGAGGAGGAAGCCCATTAAATGAAAATATGTCTTGGTCACGCAATGTTCCCTCTAAGCTGATGATGCAGCTGAGCAAGTTATGATATTTACTGAGCAGCAATTTATGAGGCCTTGGCAACAGTTTTTTGGTGCTGAAAGTATCAGCATGCCTAAGTGCTTTAGTTCAAAAATAATTCATAGATGTCTTTTCATTCAAACTTCAATAAAAATGTTAAATTGAAGTACTGTAGTTTTATTAATTTACTAAGCAAATGTGAGACAATGACACTTGCTGCCTGTCTAGCCTCTACCATCATCTACACCACTCAGTTTTTGTTGCCTGTCTTTGTCAGATTTCCAGAATATATATATAGACAAAGTGGGATTTTCTCCCACAAAAGCTCATGCAAAAAATAAATCTGTTAGTCTTTAAGTGCCACAAGACTCCTCACTTTTTTTTGCTTTACTAGACTAACATGGCTGCCCCTTTGGAATTTAACTCCCTGCCATCCTGCCCAACTGGGGTAAAAGGGATTCAAAGTGGATCAGGCCCTAAATGTCCAAAACGTAGATTGAAATTAAGTAGGTAGCTTCAGATTTGATCATGAGACTGACATTGTGAGGGGATTGTATTTAATATCTAGCTATCAACCTTGAAAATACACCTATTCGGCCCTCAGTAAACATATTAAATTACCATGCATTGCAAATCACAATCACCAGGTAGCAACTGCTTCCCAGATTCCCTCGGGGCAACACCTTAAGTAAAGTTATCTGAGAAATTCAAAACTTTTAAAGGTTGCAAGGGCAGAAAACATGTTTCAAGACAGTTTCTCAGAGCATCACATCTCTGTAACCAGGGCCATCTTTTGTGCCTAAAGAATCTGCATCAAATAGAGCTAGGTTAGAGTCTGTTACATTATCATGCCCAATCATACCTCTCAAAAGCTAAATATGGGACAACAATCCCCTAAGTGAATGGCAAAAAATTGATTAGGCATACAGGAAACTTTAACCATTGTATCTTCCTTTAATATAAAGTCTCTCTAATATCTCAGTTTTGGAATTTATGTTTTTTTTTTTATCCAAATCATTTTCAACAATAAAAGGGAGGCTATAATTAGTATGCCTGGAGTGTAAATACTCTCAGAACTAAAATAAGCAAAATGAGGTGCAATTGAGATTTGTGTGTTTGGTAGTGGAATATAATAAAGGTAGTTTAACAATTTTTAATTTTTGACAATTAAAGCAAACCTAATCAAAACTGCAGAAGCAAGACCATAAATGGATTTGTGAAAGAAAATGATTATTTTTCTAATCAAATTTTTGGGGAAATAGAAATACAAAGTCTTTTTTTTTTTTTTTTAATTATTGCACCGCTGGCAATATTTTTTTCCTTCTGCCTTAAATGACTTTTTATCCTTTCAGTTTTTCATTTCATTTTCCTAATCATTAGGATTTGTTTCCTTCCATCACAGGAGTCTATACAAAGTTACATTGTAAAGCCCCACCTTGACAAACTGATTGCATTAGAATCTCACAGAAAAGAAAATGAATCTGAAATTAACCCAACTTGTTTTTGCTTATTTTAAATGATCGCTTTTCTTTCAGGAGCTTTTGTATATTCAAGCCTTTGAGCAAGTGAAAAGCGAAGCATTCACCCTCGATAATCATGATAAATGGCTCAAAACAATTTTGCTTGGGTCTTTCAAGCTAAGTTCCCTCCTCCAGCTCCAGCCTGGCTCCTTTGACTGCAGCCCAGCTCCCATCCCATGCCCCCACAGAGAGCCCTGCATCCCTGTGGCCACTAGATGGCTGCCTCTGGGAGCCCCACAACTTAGCCCTCCCATTGCTCAGGGTCCCCCCTCTTGCCCAGGCTCAGGGCTGCTTAACTCCTGGGGCCCACACAGGCCCCAAAGATGCCTCCACCACTGCACTAGCAGCCTGGTGCAGAGGAGAGGGAGAGATTTAAATTTCCCTCCCCCTCTGCTCCTTCCCTGGCTACATACAGCAGGACAGGGAGGGGCCGTCACTCTCACTGCTTGGGCAGGCAGCCTCTGAATGAGCCTGGGCTGCTGCCGGAGCTGAGACAACAGACACACGGGGCTCCTCCGGGCTGCCTGCCCTGTGTTGCGCTGTCCCACGTGCTCACTGCGCTGGTGAGTGGGGGCCACTGCGCCCCTGCCCACTAGCGCAGCTTACAGGGAACATTGGTCACCAGTATTTCAAAACATCCATTGTTCTGTGGAAAGTAAAGATTTGAAGCCTGCAAAGTTTTTCTTCTCTTTACAAATATTTGCACGTTACCAAAGTACCCCAGCTCTATGATGCAAAAAGAAGTGACATATGGTCATGTTTCACTGTACAGGCCAGATTAGTGAGGGGCTGTGTCAGCACCTGCCCTATAACCCTGGTGGTTTATTTGCCTTGCAGTGGGTCAAGTGTCCTGAGCTGTAGGTCAGTGCTCTGATCAGAGAATCATAGATTTGGAAGGGACCTCATGAGATCATCTAGTCCAAGCCCCTGTTAAAAGCAGGACCACTCCCACTCAATCTTCCCAGCCAGAGTTTTGTTTAACCTTAAATGCTTCCAAAGATGGAAATTCCACCACCTCCCCAGGTAACCCATTCCAAGGCTTCACCGCCCTCCTAGTGAGAAAATTTTTCCTGTTATCCAACCTAGACCTCCCCAGCTGCAACTTGAAATCATTGCTCCTTGTTGTGTCTAAAGAAGCCTAATTCCTTCAGTTTCTGCTCAGAAGTCATGTGCCCGAACCCATTAATCATTTTCATTGCCCTCTGCTGAACTCTTTTTAATCTGTCAACATCCTTTCTGTTTCGGGAAGCCAAAAACTGGTCATCGTATTCCAGATGTGGCCTCACTAGTGCTGAATAGAGGGGAATAATCACATCCTTCAGCCTGCTGGCAAGACTCCTGCTGATGGAGCCCAATATGGCATTGACCTTTTTGGCAACAAGAGCACACTATTGACTTATATCCAGCTTTCTATCCACCATAATGCCCAAGTCCTTTTCTACAGTGATGTGACTTAGCTGATCAGTCCCCAGCCTGTAGCAGTACATGGGATTTTTCTGTCCTAAGTAAAGGACTTTGCATTTGTCCTTGATGAACTTCATGAGATTTTGTTTGGGTCAATGCTCTAATTTGTCTAAGTTTCCCTGATTCCTACCCCTGTCCTCCAGCGCACCTACCATTGCCCCCAGCTTGGTGTCATCTGCAAATTTACTGAGTGTGCAACCTATCCCATCATTGAGATCATTAATGAAGATGTTGAACATACTTGGCCCCAGGAGCAACACTTGGGGCACTCCACTGGTTACTTGGCTGCCTACTAGACACTGGGCTATTAATCTGTACATACCAAGCCCGATGAGCTAGCTTGCTTTCTATCTACCTTACAGTCCATTCATCCAAACCATACTTCCTTAACTTGCTGACAAGAATGCCATGGGTAACTGTATCAAAAGCTTTGTAAAGTTGAGGTGTATCACATCAGTGGCCATTTCTGCATCCACATATCCAGTCATCTCATCATAAAAGGCAATCAGTTTGGTCAGGCACAATTTGCCCTTGGTGAATGCATGCTGACTGTTCCTGATCATTCTATTTTCCTCCAAGGGTTTCAGAATGGATTTTTGGAGGATCTACTCCATGATTTTTCCAGGGATTGAGGTGAGCCTACCTGTCTCCAAAACAACATCCTCATGCTAAGATCAGTAACCCAGTTATCTCATGCAGGGGTGATCTGAACACACTCCCAGTACTGAGGTGCCTGAAAGTATGTGCTCCTCAATATTTTTATCTGGCCTGCATCATTCAGGGAGAGAAATTAAAAATAATTTGTTCTTTTAATGATACATTACCCAGCAGTGTTATCACATTAATTAGAGTTAACATTTGGTTTGAATCAAATACAGTATTCAGTTGCTTACAATTAAAAGTTGTGACAGGCTGCTCCCCAGATGCAGTCTGGTTTGCCACTGTGACCCCCCAATTCCCACTTCTGAACCACAATTCACCCCACTTTGCAAAGTGACCATTCACTCCTCAATCAGTCTACTTCAGCCTCTCACGTACAATCGGTTTCAAGTAGTGGGTGTATGCCCTCTGGCTACTCAACAGATGGTCTCTAAGCAGAACTGCCAGCTCCATATACCACCATGTAAGCCACTGTCTACAGAGATTGAGACCCATTCCCAATAACCATACCCTCAAATCTGTCTATTTAACAAAGAAATGGATCGTGCCCAGCTTTCTTCGCTCCATCCTATAAAGATCACACAGCTGTAGATAAAACAACTATAGTTTATTGATCAGATTGTAATTCTAAATGAGAATACGGCCAATTATGGTAGAATCACAATATAAATTAGTCAGGAGTGACCACAAGGAAATAAAAGGTAAAACACACATACTAACCTAATGTCTCTACTTAAACTAATCCCATAGTCCAAGTTTATCCTCAAGATGTTTGGCTGTCAGATGTTTGTATAGCCAGTCTCTGCCTGAGGCCAGGCAAATCCCAGATCTTACTTAGAATTGTTTAAAGATGGAGACTGTCAGGCAAAACGCCTCAAATCCTTCCAAGTGTCTCACTTTTTTCCAAAACACCCCCAACCCCTCCCTGTGTGGGCAGAGATGATTTCTTTGTCTGGTCTGAGCCAGGGAACTCAATTAGCATAATCTTTGTTGCCTGCTCCAGGTACTTGCTTGCCATGCTACACATCTGTACATGTAGGAAACATATCATCATAGTAATCACATAGAATAGGTTATGAGCCTCCATAAAGAAACCTGGCATGGCATAATTGACATAAAAACATATAATCCCAGTGCATAAGTAAACAGAAAAATCATATAGATCATAAGCCAAGGTGCACAGATGCGCATCTTGTGACAAAAGTGAAAAAGGTTATTGACCAAGGGAGACAGGATTTTAAGTGAGTTCATGTGTAAAGGCAATAAACGGTTACAAGCAAACAAGATGAAGAATGCTTCCTAGAGACTGACTTAACAAAGCAAACTTCAGACTTTCTTCAGGCTTCTTACCTGTGACAAGGCACTGGATGAAAACATAAGGCTATGCCAGCCCACTGCCACAAGAACCCTAATTAACAGGGGATTGAAGCCCAGTGAGTGAGCCTGCAGGGAATGGGCCAAGAGGGAGCAAATGCTGGGGTCATTAGGCATGCCACATAAAGGCTCACTGAAGGAGGAAGGATGAGGACAAGTGACCAATTTGAGAAGGAGAAGCCACAGTTTAAGGTGAGTGGCCTTGAGCCAGCAGCCTGAATTGAGTGGCTTCTTAGACTGGATTTTGGGGCCCTAGGGTGAGATGCTGCAGTGCTCCTGCCCTGCCCCTGGATTGGTTGCTCTGCCCTCTGGGGTTGATCTGACTAAGTGGAGCATGGTGGCTGCAGATGATGAGTAGGTAGAGCTGGCCAGTCAGCAAGGGCGTGCAATGGTCCAGCAGTGCTCTGGGCTCATGCGGGCCAAGCCAAAGGCTGCTGCATGTCCTGTCCAGCCCTGCTCTCATAACACAGTGGTCAAGCACTCACCTGCCCTACCACCTGTAGCCCTGGCCTTTGGCTCCAGGGCACCTCCCCGCCCCAGGCCACAATGGTGCAGGGCCTGGCCCCGTATGTTGGGGAATGGGGCCCAAACAGCAGGCTCCCAAGAGGGAGCAGTTTGTGGCCCCTTAATCTGGCCCTGCTTGGGCTGTGTATTTTAATAGATGGTGGCAACCAGTCCATGGACTAATAGTGTGGTCTTTAATGAACCTACAAGATCATTACAATTGGGTCATGTTAATACCTTTAAGTCTTCTTGCTTATAAAGTCCACTGAAATTAATACAACAGAACTCACTGGTAGGATTATCAGAATCAGCACTCTAATTATTTTTATAGATTTTCAGACCAGGAAGGGCCAGAATCATATTCTAATGTAGCTACCTTTACCTTTACATCAGAGTCTTATTATCCAAGTCCTAACAGTTCTGTCCTTGGTCCTGCCCTTGTAGCCAAGCCAACAGCTTCTTCCATCTCCACAAACCTCAGACCAAACTGGGGCTACAGTCACCTTATATGCCAGCCCCTGGGCTCTGATTGGCTCCACAGTTTCCAGCTCTGATTGGCTTCTTCCCTCTTTGCTGAATTTTTAGCCCCTTCAGTAATCAAACAGCAAATACCCTGCTACGTATACCCCCATGCAAATCTTCTGATTATGGTGAGGGGTTAAAACCCTTCTCTGGCCCTTCACTACCCAGAAATGGACAGCAAGGTTCTCTTGTGCTTCTCCATCTCTTGGCAGTGGCGTCACTGATGCTGGGCACCCGGGGCACGTGCCCCGAATCTCCCCCATGGAGCCCCGAGTCTTTTTTTGGACCCCTAGTTCTGGCACTGGGAGCTGGGACCCTGACAGAGCTCTGTGACTGTGAGCTGCAGCTTCCCCTCCCTCGCCCAGGTGCTGCAGCCAGGTGTGTGACCAGCCGGGGGAGGGGAGGGGCCGGGGGAGGAAGGGAGCCACTTTCAAACAAGCAGCTTCTCCGGCAGGGGCTTCTCTCTGGAGGATGGAGTAGGTAGGAGTTGGGGGGTGGAGGCAGGGCCGTCCTTAAAGGGGGGCAGGAGGGGCAACCACCCTGGGCCCTGCATTTTGGGGGCCCTCATGCTTTTGAGGGATCCCACACAGCCGGCTGGAGTAAGGAAGCAGGGAGCTTTTTCAAGCTGTGGGACTAGGGAGCAGCTCTGGCTGGTCAGGGAAGGGGGAAGGGAACTGGGACAGGTGGGGTTTGGTTACAGTAACTCTTAAGTAGCCACCTTCCCACAACTGCTCCCTGAGGGGAAGAGAAAGGGCAAGTGTTGAGATAAAACTTATGGAGCCAGCCTCAGTCAAGCAAACGGGGACAAAGCCAGGAGAATGTCACATCCCCAACCTTTACAAAACGGGACCTTCTCTTTGAATTTACATCAGCATATCCAGAAAGCGTTCTCAGATATTAAAGAACTTTTTTCCTTCTACATTTAACAAGAGTTTTCAGTCTTCAGGAATGTCTTTTTTGAGCAAACTTCTCTGTGCAGATAATGATCTATTATACCTGAGAGAGAAGACCCCAGGCTAGCACTCATATGGAAATACTGGGTTTTTAGGGTTAATGGCCATCGATCAACACATTAAAGTAGTTTTTTGTCCTTCCTTCTGCACTGTAAATAAGCCCCATTGTCATTGATTGCAGTCAGACCACCAGTCCCAAAACATAGCAAAGAGAAAAGCAACTGTGGCCATGCAGGTCTAGTTTAGGGAAACAAACAAGGAATCCTGTGGCACTTTTAAAGACTAACAAATTTATTTATTTTGTTAGCTTTTAAAAGTGCCACAAGACTCCTCCTTTGATTTACATCAGGGTATCTAAGAGGAGGCCAAAAGTCCCTTGTTTCTTCCTCTCATCCTCAAACAGTACTTGACTTTCATTACTTAGATCACCTGCAAAGCGATGAAGCATGTGTGAATACATATATTAAAATAAGAGGGAAGAGGAAAGAGTCAGGCAGCATAAAGGAAATAACATACATTAGACAATTGGAAACCAGTGCCTTAAGGTGAGAGAGGACCTGAATTTATTTCTTATCATCCAAAAATAGCTTCCCTCTCTCTGAATTTTCAATTTAACAAAAACTTGATCTAAGAAAAAATATTAAACTTGTAAAATTGTGTGCCCATCTTGAACAGAAAACCAGAACCACAAAGAGTACATCCAGATGCTCCTGTCCACTTGGCTGTGAGGTTGATGGAACATCACCATGACACATTCAGTATTGCCTACCCTAGACATCAAAAATAGTCACAAGTCTGGCTTAAATATATCATTAAAACTCACTTAAAAATAGAGAGATGTTTAAAGAAATAATAAATGGGGGGGAACTATTTTCTCTGACTTCTGGGTTTTGAGCCTTTAGGATAAAGTCAGGTCATGTTTTTCTGCTTCTCTCTGCAACTTTTTAGCCTGAGGGCTAGAAATTTATGATTTTATTAAAGAAAAATTATGACACTGCCCAGTGTTCCCTCTAAGCTGATGATGCAGCTGAACAAGTTATGGGTGCACAAGTTATTGGGGAGCCAGTGGGCAGCAGGGAAGAAGCCTACTGGGGCCTGGAGAACCAGGAGGGAACTTGCTCAGCTGCATCATCAGCTTAGAACAGTGGTTCCCAACCTTCCTCAGGCTGGGGACCCCTGTGTAACAAAAAAAAACCCAAAACCAAAACAAAAAAAACTTTGCAGACCCCCCTCAGCTGTTTATGTAATCTGTCCTGCATGGGCAGACTCTGACCCGCACCAGTGGGACAGCTGGTGAGCAGCACTGCCACCACCATTGCCCGCACCACCAGGGAGCTGAGCCCTAGCAGCTGTGGTTACCTGCCCTTGCCCGTGCTAGGGAGCTGCTGTGGCTCCATTCCCCTGCCAGGATACAGCCACAGATGGGGAGAGGCAGCCCTGGCAGGGAGCATCAGGGCTGTGGCTGGATTCCAGCCCTGTGTAGGGAGAGGCTCCGCAGACCCCCTGCAATGTGTCTGTGGACCTCTGGGCGGTCCCTGGTTGGGAACTAACTGGCTTAGAGGGAACATTGCACTGCAAAGTTTAAAATGGGGGGGCCCCGCACAAACTGATTTGCCCTGGGCCCTGCTCCCCCTAGGCACAGCCCTGGCTGGAGGCCCTGGTCAGATGAGGGGGGGGGAGAGGAGGGGCTGCCTGGGGCTGAGGGGGGCTTCCCTGCATGGGGTCCAGCCCCTGCGTGGAAGCAGTGAATTAGTCCCTGGCCTCTGGGTCCCAGGTGGGGTGGGGGCAGGGGATTCTCCCAGGCCTTTGGGCCCTGGGTGTGGCTGTGGGGGTGCCACTAGGCATCCAGATCCTGGGTGGGATGGGCAGGGGTGGCCTGAAATCTCTGGGGCCCATGTGGGACTGGTGGGGGTGTCCCCAGACCTCTGGGGCCCAGGTGGGACTCAGGGGGCTACCCCTAGGCTTCTGGGCCCTGGGTGAGACCGGGGGGGTGCCCATAAACCTCTGGGGCCCAGCTGGGATTGGCAGGGGGTACCACTGGGTTGGAGGCATTCTCCCCATGGCCTCTAGGTCCCAGCTGGGTCCATGAGCATTTCCCCAGTGCCTGCAGGGGGGACCCCCACATGGCCTAGGGGCCTCAGGGGGGTGGCCTGGAAATGGAGCTCCTCACCTGAGCACCAGGTGGCCCAAGGGATGTTCCTCAGCCTCTGTCCAGGCCAGGGTCAGTCCAGCAGAAGGCTGATGAGTCAGGGACCATCCCTCAGCCATGGGTCCCTGGGGATCAGGTTGGTGGCCAGGCTGCTGTGGTGCAGCCCTGACCAGGCAGCCCCCCACAGCTGAGGGGGCGAGGCTCGGGTGCCAACCCAGAGTCTCCTGCCCCCAGCCCATGCCCATGGGTCAGGGCTGGCCTGGCCTGGGGTCCCCAGCCCTCACCACATGCCCAGGTGGTGGAGCTGCCTGGTCTGACCACAGGGTCTCACATGGTAGTGGGTCTGGCCTGGCAGAACTGCGGGGTCTCCTGCCCCTTGCCTTGTTGCCTCAGTTGTGAGGCTGGGGCAGCAGGTGGTCTGGGAAGGTAACCTCATCAACAGTGCTATTATTTGTAAAGGTGAACTCTGCTGAACACCACCATATGCTGTGCCTAGTTTTTATCCTGTGCTTGAAATTGTTCTCTTGTGTGAGAGATTGTTCTCCATTAAGCAGGAAGAGACTGGAGGTGTGGGACAGGGACAGATAATATGGAGGGTCAGAGATAATTAATTGTGTTTACCTTTAAAGTACATGTTAATTAATGTTGGACATATGTCCTTTAGTGTCATAAGTGAAATAATTCTGTAACCCTGAGACAAGACCCCATACTGCCAGTTTGGAATTCCTCCTTAAACACTGCTACCTTCCCTATGGTTCCAGTCCCTCCTGCACTCTTAACTGCCCCATACGACCCCCCAGGATTTGTTGTTTGTTTTGCTGAACCAAACTAATATGATTATCCCTCTGGCACTCGTAAATTATTCTTGGCTATTGTATTTTTAAAGATCTTCCCATCGTGAAGCTTGTAAGTTGATCATCATTCACTTAACATAAAGCAGCTAATGCTCAACTACAAAGTTGAAGTGAACATTTTAATTTTTTTTTTAAAAATGTGTGAGCATTAATTAATAAATAAGAAGTGGTAACATTAATGATGGCACTAAAATACCACATTTAAAATTTTGGCCATCAAATCTTACAAATTTTTCATATGGGCTTGAGTTTATGTGCACTAGAGATATTTAATACAAATAATAATAATAAATAAAAATAAGTGAAATGAAAAACACCAAATTTCAGTGAAATTGACTGATGTACTCAAGTTTATAAGACTCTGGCCCCCTCAAAATATTAAATAGTTAAGTACAAAGGAAGCTAAAGAATTACTTATCAAAAGAAAGACATACTGCACAGACATCAAACAGAGATGTAATGATTGCCAAAGGAAAGCACTGTATTTAAATATAGCAGCCTATATGGACCTACCTGGTAAGCTGAGCGAAAAAAAGTCAAAGTAAAAATTTCCACAAAGTCAAAGGAAAATGCAAAAATACAGGTAAAAAAGAAAAGAAAAGGGCAGTATTTCACAAAATTAAAAAATGGCAAAATAAATGGCCATACTGAGGTTTTAAAAGCTGAGGCCACTGTAAAAGTTCCTGTCATTATGCTGTCTGTTGCTTGCTTCTGCTTTTTAGCATGTCAATGTCAAGGTGATGGGCAGATAATGGTGAAATCTGCATTTCAGATGAAGCACAGATCCTAATGATAGCTTGCCTTGATGAACCAAGAGTGAAAAGTGCTTAGGCTTCCAGTCCTACTAGCTCTGCTATATTGGAAAAATTTCTATATTTTTCTATGCTTTCATTTCTGTCTACGAGATTGAAGACGGGGCCCCTTATTGTTTGGGGCCTTAGGCAGCCACCTGCTTCGCCTACCCCAAAAGCCACCACTGATTGTGGCTACAGAAGACTGAGCAAATATTAGCAGACTGGGCCTGGGGAAAAAATTCCTGAGATTTGAGAGTTCTGTTGGGAGATCATGAGTGAGGCTTGACCTACCAATAATGTCGCTACTTAATATCACTATTTATTCTGCTAATTAGTTTTGCCCTCCTATGACTGCACAACATAAGTACACATCAGGCAGCATGCCACAAAGTTAACTATCCTTTTACTGAAAAGTTCCGGGGCGGGGGGGGGGTAGCCATGTCAGTCGAATCCAGTAAAAATAGAAAAGAGTCCTGTGGTACTTTTCAAGAGTAACACATTTATTTATCACACGAGCGAAATCCTATTTGGAAACAATTTTCAAGTGTCTGACAAAGTGGGATTTCACCCACAAAAGCTCTAGCAATAAATAAACTTGTTACTCTTTGAATGTGCCTTTCTTGTTTTACAATTGTTGTGCTTCATTGTGAATTCCTGTAATGTTGTCTGTCTTGCATCGGATAGTGTGATCCCAGTAATGCTGTATTTTTGGTTTGGACTCGCTCTTTCCTGTAAGAGTGGGCTTACTTAGTTTTTGCTGCTAAATCCTCTCTGCTTTGTTTCCCCAGAAGGGGGATTGGGAGTGTGGCAGGAGCTAAGGGCAGGGTGGGAGAAATACTGCAGGAGGCTTCTTTGCCTTCTTCTCAGTTCACTTTGTTGTCCTCTCTTTGGCTATTGCTGGGGAGGCAGAAGACAGGCAGCCTGGCTGTCTGGCTGGGTCAGCCAGTTTGGTGTGAGCCTGCTTATAGCACTGCACTGGCAGCTCTAGCCAGCCTGCCTGCTTGCCTCATGAGCTCCCCAACTTCCCCTACCTGGGTTGCATACACCTAGAAGCTGGGAGGGTCAGAGCCTTTTTAAATTTCTTGCCCTGTGTTATAAGCAGCCCAGCATGGCAAATTGCAGCTGCTGTGCTACCATCCTTCCACTCCCCTGCTCCACAATCTCATGCTGCCACTCAAACTGGAGGGCAAGCATTACAGCAAAGTTCAGGAGAGGCGTGGGCTCTATTTTAAAAGCTTGAGAACTACAGTGGTAGGTGTCTTCAGCATGGGTCAGCAGGGTGTCATCTCTCATCTGGGCTTCTAGATGCCATCCACTTCTCCAGTACCTGGAGACCCTAAAGAAGTTGACTGGAAGTCCCAGGGATGGTCTCATGCACCACCCTCCCTCCCAATCCTATTTTCTGATCTCCATGACTCCTGATGTTTAGCAACAGAAACCTATAGGAGATAGGGAAAGATATGCCTTGTCAGAGGAGGAGAATTTTTATATGTCCTCCTCACATGGTCAGTGAGCTTTTAAGAGGATACTTCCAGCACCTTGATTCATTTGTAGGGAACACTGGAGGAGAATGATTGCATTAAAACTAAAATGAGCAGAGGGGTATGAAGGAGGAGTTGTATCACAGCATGGCATGGGGCCTCTATGTGGTGGGAGAGTGGTACAGAGGCTAAACACTCTGGACCAGGATAATCCATGGACATTGACATGGTCAGACTGCATTGGTGCCTAGACCGCTGCTGGCTAGAAACTGACAGCTTCAATTTTAGTCATCAGCTGGCATGGCCCTAGGGACTATATTTCCTTTCAGAAACATCACATCTCCATGTTTCCAAAATTTCTATTTCATGTGGAACTTCCCCACTTCAAATACTTCATGTGAATTCCAGTTTCAAGTGGGGCCCAGGATAGGGGTAGGGCCTGTTGGGTAATGGGGGGGGAGGTTGTCTGTTGTGGGTGTGGCCTATTGGGGGCGGACCCATGACAGGGGCAGGGTCTAACACAGGTGGAGCCTGTGGGCCTGTGCCCCGGATCTTTTTGCTATCTAGCAAAGCCCCTGTCTCCTGGAGTCATACAGAGAAATTCTCCAGTTCCTCCTGGGCATCCTGAAGCTCCTGTTTGACCACCTGCAGCTTTTTCAGAATCTCCTTTTCCCAACCCAATTAGTCACCAAAGACATACCTCTCTAAGGGCCTGGATACCCCTACTCCCTCTGGGCTGAGGCCCAGGTGCATTTCTTGGTCAGTTTGGCTGGCTCTTGCAAGAATGCTTATGTCAGTTTGGGCCCTCTCTGTCAAAACAGGTGCATCCACCAGCTCCCTTACCCTTCTGGGTGAGGTACATCATTCTCCTCCAGGTCCTCAGAGTCCCCTGACCCACCTGTCAGGTTGGCCTCAGTCTGGATCTGGTTCCTAGGCACATCTTTCTCCACCCTACATTTTCATAGGGCATTTCCTCTTTATATGTTCTGGCTCCCAGCAGTGGAAACATCTTTTTGGCCTCCCAGTCCAGTCTCTTCTTTGGAACTGGCCCCTCTCTAGCCTTCTGGCTGTTCTCTTTTCTGGTGCCCTTGCTGTCCACAGACCCAACAAGCCCATCCCACCCTGCTCCCTTCACAGTGGGAGTCTCTGTTTGGGCGTTCCCTTCCCAGATGCCCAACCTCTCCATAGGTGCACCAGACCCTACGACTCCTCTTCTGCTCACATGGGGGCCTGCTTTTTCCAGGCCCTGTCATGGAGCAATGCTCTTGGCAGGCAGCCCAGCTGGTCCCCCTCACCCCAGGACCACTTCCAAAATCTGGACTCCTGTCTCCTATCTGGGATCTGTTCTTGCATCTCCAGCTCCACCTCCTATCCCACAACTGGCTTGCTACCTCACAGACATAGGACTTGATCCTCTACTTCACCTTCCATAGGCTCTCCTGGCCTTCCAGGACCTAGTGCAGTAGGGCTACTATCTGTCCTAATGGGCCGACTTCTCTCCTTTGTGCTCACTGGTCCCAAGTTCAACTGGGGATAGGGGGTGCTCTTCTTGGCAAACAGCACCTCCCTGAACAGAGACTCCATCCCTCAGGTTTGTCTAAGCCAGGGGTCTGCAACCTGCAGCTCCAGAGCCACATGTGGCTCTTTGGTTGCCCCCTTGAGGCTCTGGGCTCTGCATCTGCTCCCCCACACATACTTCTTGGCTCTGGAACTCCCTGCCACCAGAGGACTGTGCAGGCTGCCCATGATACCTCAGGGCTCCCCCACACCACTGGGGAATCCTGCTTCTGGTTCTGCCTCTCCCCACCCCCACCAGGAGACCCTGTACAAGGCACCCTGACCAAGCTCGTCCTAGTCCCCACCAACAGGCTACACCCATTGCAGCTCTCAAAGCACTTGGTTATTGAGGGAATTTAAAAAAAAATGACTCTACTTATCTTTTTGGTTTCTGACCTCTGTCTAAGCCCACCTCTCTGAGTCACTGACAACCGCTGCTCACATCCTCCATCATATATAGACTGTTGGCAGTGTGTGACCCACCAGACAGGTGCCTCCTGGCAATAGTATTGCAAAACTTGCTCAAGTGGCCACCTCATCAGCTTGTCCCTGCTCAGTCTTTCCAACAGACTCCAGTCTTGGAGTCTGCTTCTTGGATGTCAGCCCTCTGGCTGAGTCCTCCAAGCTTCCCTCTTCAGGGTACAGTCTAGACCCAGGTTGGCCCTCTTTAATGCAGTGGCCTCCACTTGTCCTTGAGTCACCTATAGGGTGGCCTTGGGGAAACAGGAGGGCCCCAGCCCAGACACCCTATGTACCTTGATTGACCTGCACCTCCACCCCTAACTCAGTCCTTTCACAGACTTTCAGGTACCCTCGGCTGTATCTACACCTCCTCAGGAACCTTTACTTTTCCAACAGGATCTGAGCTATCCAAGCACCAGCAGTCCACAGTGTGCAGCCCTATAGCCAAACCAAGAGCTTCCTCTCAAGCTATGACTGTAGCCATCTTATATCCCAGCCCCTGGTCCCTGATTGACTCTGCAGCTGCCAGTTCTTATTGGATGCTCCCTGTCTGTACAGGAGTGAGGCAACAACACCACTACAGAGAGTCAGATCCACATCTTTACTGTCATTAATTGCCAGAAATGCAAAAGATGGGAACATATCATAACAGTCATGCCCAATTCTTTCTTTGCAGATCTGGAGTTTATTTTAAAGGCTGTTGTGACATTTCCCAAATTTAGGGGACAATTTATCATATATTTGCATATTAATATTTGATAATTGCAATAATCCATAGGAGTTATGCCATGTTTGGCACCAATAGAAAGGTTATAACTTGTTCTTGTCTATGTGTACTTGTCATGTTTATAATTAAATTTAGGCATATGTGTGTTATATCTGTAGTTCTATTTATGTGATTCTGGGAAACTTCCCCAACTGGATGTCTACAGTCATTGGGCATGTCTACACAGACCGTTTTATTTTGAAATCGGTCCTTTTGAAAGGACCGATTTTGAAATAAAACCCTGATTTCGAAAAGGCTTCTTTCGAAATAAGGGAAACCGCAGGATCAGAAAGATCGTTATTTCAAAACGCATGTTTCAAAATAAAGCCAATGGATCCGCTGTTTCTAACCGTTGTTTCGAAACAACGGGTGTTGTTTCAAAACAACAGGTCTAACACCGTTATTTCGAAACATCTGCTTCAAAATAACGGTTGTTTCAAGGGGGGGGGTAGGTTTTACTTTTTCGGGACGACGATCCTTATTTCAAAAGGATGAGGTCCGTCCTTTCGAAATAAGGGAACGTCGTGTAGACCAAATCATTTTTATTTTGAAATATCAAGTGTTATTTCGAAATAAAAGTGCCGTGTAGACATGCCCATTGTCTCCTTAATGACCCAGTAAGGGAACAACAGGCACAATGGGCCTAGAGAGAAAACTGCTCTGTGAGTTACCTGGATTGACCATGTGAATCAACTCCATTTAGATTTGCAAAAACTCCACACAGTACAGGAAAGGCCGGGGTGATGACAGGCAGCAGCACCTGACTCCATTTTGCCTTCAGTCTCCAGTCTTCAAACAACAGCTATTTCTTGCCTTATTCCTATGCAACTAGACAATGGAATGAGGCCCACCCAGGTGTTGGGGGCCTAACAGAGGAAATGGACAAATTTGTAAACTCCAGACTCTTCTAATGACTTACTTTACACGAACGCTAAATCATTTGTGTGTATGTGGTACACTTTGACCCTCTAACAACTCTCATATTTTCTTTCTTTTCCTTTTATAGTAAACGTCTAGGTTTATTTATTAAAAGCTGGGTGGCAGCGTGGTATTTTTGGTAATATCCAGTCTTATATTGTTCTGTGTAATGTGACTAGCCCTTTGGGTCTCTCAGAGACCCAGTGGCTAGTTGGGGGCCGGAGGAACTGAAGTGCAATAAAGGGAGATGACTCTATTTTGTTTCGCTTCCTGATAATTGGTGGGGGAAATCAGAAGCATGGTGTGTGACTGATTGGGAGCCTAGTTTAAGTGCCACCCATCAATGTTTGGGGAGTTATGCTCTCAGTTTTGCAGCTTTCCCTAATTGTTGCATATTTAGGAGGTTATCTCAGGAGTCCCAGGTCACAAATAGTATGGCAATTTTCATTTCCACTCCAACTTGTTCACCAGCAGCACCATTAAGGAAGACAGGAGAAATGCAAAGATGAAAAGCTTTTTGTGTTTTTGGTCCTGAAAGACCATTAGGTTAAAATAATCAAAGCACAGTCTTATGGGCGTTGTCTACACTTCCCAAACATAGATCAAATTTGTTAATTCAAGCTAATATGTTTGAATGTAGTTTAAACAACATTCAGATTTATTAGTTTTAGTTAACAACATGGACTAAGTCAAATTACAGTTAATTTGACTTAATCCACTTTGTTAATTTGAACTAACTGCCCGTAGTTTGAACTTACAAATTGGACTTAAATATCCACACTGTGCCAAGTTCTGACAAAGAATTGAGCTAAGTGCTTAGTTTCACATAAAGGGCAGGTTTTACTATTTTGAACTAAGCTTTCATTAGTTTGAATTAAGGAATTCCTTAATCTGAATGAATGAAAGCTTAGTCTGGACAGGGACTAAATTAGTTCAAATTACACCTCCTTAATGAAAGTAACTTGCACGCGTAGACGTAGCCATGGATTTGTAAAGTACATGCACTTTATTTTCAGGTAATTTATTAGTAAAAGGAGAAAATCCTCTGATTATATATTTCTTTATGTAAAATATTTTAGTGATTATGAAATTTAGTTACTAATTCACAGTTGAAATAGTACTAAAGTGAACTTAATGCATAACGATGAATCACATGTTCCAAAGGAGTAACCATGCAGGCTCCTTCTTTGTTTTAATCAACCACATGGCTTGAGCCTAGACCAGGTGTGGCCAAACTGTGGCTTGGGAGCTGCATGTGGCTCTTGAATGAAAAAGTGTGGCTCATGGAAGAATGTCAGCAAATCAATTTAGTAGGTAAAAGTATATGGGTATATGCCTCAGTGTGGCTCTTGAAGGTTTTTAATAATCAACTTGTGCGGCTCTTGAGTTCCGTAAGTTTGGCCACCCCTGGCCTAGACCCTTTGAACTCAAAAATATAGACTTTTATCACTTGAGCAACTCCCTTTGGCTATAGCTTGCCTTTTATATTATGGTATTTGCCTTAAGTGCTCTTCAACAAGTGATCCATGATCGGTTCATAGGCGCTGCATTCAGATCAATGTTGCTTCTTAACTTTGTGGCCACACAGTATGGTGCTCTATCATTATGTCCAGCATGCTGGTTAGATATTCCACAGTTGTGTGCTTTATTACTGAGCTGTATGCATTCTTGGATATTTGGTGCTGTGAACTGTGAGATATGGACTCAAATTCTTGTAGTTCTCATGATGCCTCTTGTTTTCCTCCCATCATCTTTCTCATTTTTAGAAATGAGCACTGTTTTCAAAGCAAGCGCCTCCAGCAAATCAAGATGGAGGGAAATGGATAGGGTTGTACTCTTCCTGGGGTTAAAGGTAAAGAGGCTGCTGCAAACATATCTATGTTGTGCAATGAGCACAGAAAGAGGGGAAGAAGGGGGCCCTCCTAGGAGGGGAAGCTGGCTCTGAAGTGAACTTTCAGCTGCCCAAACATTCAAAATGTAGGCACCTGCTTGCCCATTTTGAATTGAATCGAATCGAATCAGGCATACCCCTGTCTCCTTACAAAGGAAGAGGGCAGAATGCCACCAGTGACTGTTTCTACAGCTGACTAGCTACATTTATGTGTCTAAATCTAGAAGGACTGCAGACAGAAGCCTGCTTCTAAGGAGAAGGGGCCGAAAGAGCTAGAAGCCGACCACACAGACAGCTCCTGCCCCTGTGAATCATTCCCCAGGATTGAGACCTCACCACAAGCCTCTGCAGGCTTTAAGGAACAATGCATATAAAACAAAAGTAATTTCATTTCATTGTAACATTCTTGTATTTTTTTTTACCATTGAGAAAGCAGCTTTTGTTAGCACTTTGCTGTACAAAGACAACATAGAACTATGAGGCTATGTCCACACATACATGCTTAAATCAATTCAAGTTGAATCAATTTAAGCTAAATTGTTATAAAAATCATTAAATCGATTCAAGTTGAATCAATTTTATAAGGCCAGACAAAAAAAACCCAAAACAAATTGAACTAGCATCTCCGTACACAGGACTTACTAGTTCTATTTAGGAGAGGGGCGACTTAGGAGGTGTGGCAACATGGCCCCCTAGTGGGGCCATGTTGCCACCCAATCCCATGCCACTGGCTCTCCAGAGATTGGGGGCTCCCTGCCTCCCGATCGCTTCTCCTGCAGCAGGGCAGAGATGGAGGGATCCCTCTTCCCCGCTGCTTCCAGAGCAGCAGGAGCAGAGATAGTTGGGCACCACCAGTATCTCTGCTCCCACCACCCTGGAAGTGGTGGGGGAGGCAAGGCACCCTGCAATCTCTGCCCCCACTGCCCTGGAAGCATCAGACAAAGTGGGGCACCCAGCATCTCTTCCCCCACCACCCTGGAAGCAGCGAGGGAAGTGTGGCCCCCAGAATCCCTGCCCCCACTGCCTCGGAAGCAGTGAGGGAAGTGGGTCCCCTGGCATCCTTGGCCCCACTGCCTGGGAAGTGGCGAGGGAAGCAGGGCACCTCACAATCTCTGTCCCCGCCACCCTGCAGTCCCCCCATGTACCCTGGGAGGAAGGTCAAACCTCTGAAACAAAACAGTGCTGTTTCCAAACAATGCGTCTGAACGGCATTGTTTCGAAAGGACTGTTTCAAACCAAGGGTCATTTCACTTTAAAAGCAGGTTTTAGAGTATTCAATCCAACAGCTTTTGAATTGAAATGATGGAACTTGTCATTTTGATTCAGGAGAAGGTCATGTGTACCAAATCTTTCTAAAATTGAAATAAACAGCATTATTTTGATTTAAAAGGTATGTGTGGACATGCCCTGCGAGATTATCTTACTTTGAAGGGGGGTATGTTGGGAAAAGATATGAATGACATCTTACTTATGCTGAAATTAGTTTAGGGCTCTTCCAAGGACAATTCTGTAAATGCCAGGGTCTCCCATTATGGATAACTGAAATACTGACTGAAGGGACAAATGTTCAGTGACAAGAATGCCGGGTCTGTGAGATATCCAGTGTGTGGGTTGCTACTTTGGGCTGGGCTTGGGTAAGCTATTCTGCAGCCTTCCCAGTCAGAACCAATTTAGGTTGCCATAGAATGACTAAAACAGATTTGGAGACAACATCATGTAAAGTGATTGACAAATCCACAGAAGACAGGAATCTCAAATATAAAAAATGTTGCGCCATCCTTTAGATACTACAGTGATTTAGAGCAGCAGGAAGAGGATGAAACCTCAGAACAGTAGGTCATATTATATAAACTGAGATATCTGAACACAAAGGGATGAAGACCAAGAATTCCCCCATTGTTATGATATCAATCTGACAGATACAAGGATTAAGAAGAGGTCTTTTCTGGTACATCAGGCCTACAGGCAGCAACCCTCCAATTAAAAAAAAAAAAAGTGAATAAATGCCAGTTAATGTTAGTTGTGACAACAGAGAATACATTCCTGTTGTCAATCCACTAAGCTGTATCCCAAAGACATAACTCACCAGCTGATTCACAAGATAAAACTAGGGGAATCATGACAAGAGCAACATGTGCCTTTAGCCATCCCAAACTCAAATTTCTGTTACTCTGCTCCCTTGGCCAGCATACCTTGGAGTATTCAGTCCTTTCCATGGTAATTTTACTAATCTTTCAACAGTAATAAATGCATCGTTGCACACTCCAGTTTAAATGGAAACCTAAATGGTTCAAACACAGAAATTGTCAGACCTATAAGGCAGGTTTCTGAATTGAAGCATTGTGAATCAATTGGTAACACCCTTCTTCTGCATTTGTACAATGGCTTATATGGCATCTACTGATGTGGGATTTTTAAAGAATTAATATGAGACATTCTAAAATCTCAGTAATAGACACTAAACAACATTATCCTCTGCTGCTTTGACTATTATGGATACATCAAGGAACTTCTGAATACTGAAGACCTCTTAATTTAAGTATTGCATCAGTGAATACTACTTCTGTGATATAGAAATTGGCCTTATAGTGCTTCATTTGAGATACAAATATGTTAAAGATTTCACTTTCTCACTCTTTTGTGCTTTGACAGAAGATAGTCTGTGAAAGGAGGAAAAAATAGAATTGAATGTTTCATGAAACCTGATCTGGGTTATTGCTGCTATGAGTCTAAGATTTCCTTTTATTTTGTCTAAATTTACTGGTCACCACTTTATCAAGTGACATCTTATTTTTGTGCTATGGAACAAGACAGAAAGGAAGGTGCAAGTGGTTCTCTCTTTACTCTTTAGTTTGGACACACCTCAGCTCATCCCCTTAACTTCTTTCACAAAGAATAATTATTTTTCATTAATTAAGTAATACCTTGATTCTCAGCCCCCCCCCCCAAATTTTCAGGAGTCACCAATTTTCAATAGTCACTGTGTGCGTGAGGAAAAGGACACACAGTTATTGTTCTACTGTAGTATCCCTGTTATTGGGGCAAATGTGCTTTCCTCAGTTTTGGAATTCCATTTCCACAATCTTTCTCCCAGGCTTGGGTTGAGTTTGGTGTGCTGAGATGCCTTAAAATTCTCCCTATGTTGCAAGGGACCCATGGACCTTTGGTCTGAGGGTGCTAGCAAGGACTGGGGTTTGCCACATGCTGGAAATGAGAGATAAATCATAGATGAAGCACTAGCAAACTTCTGGTAGGCTAAGTAATGAAGGAAGCAACTGTGACAGAATCACCTAGTTACTGACTTCATTTCTGGAGGCTGCAGGTTGAAGGGGGGGGGGCATAGTGAAGCACAGTAAAGAGCCAGACTAATAGCTGATTGCTTGCTTAGCCAATCTGTGTTTGCTTTGGATAACACTGCAGCCAGGAAAGGCACACAATATACCAGGGGTGGCCAAACCTATGGAACTCAAGAGCCACGCAAGTCAATTGTTAAATCTTCAAGAGCCGCACTGAGGCATATAACCACATATTTTTACCTACTCCAAAATTACTAAGCTTAAAATTCATTGTGCACTTTAATTTTATTGTAAAAATAGGGCAAATATTGATCCTACTCATGTCAGATTCTAATAATTATTTAAGGTTACCATGAAACTAGGCCTATACAGTAAAAACTTTGCTGTTGCTAGATGTAGAACACTACAGGCTTGTGGCAAGTTTTTTTTTTTTTAAATCTGGACAGTAACTTGTAAAAGCTCTCTCAGATGCTGATCTCTAAGTATTGCACAATGTTTTGAATTTCATTGTAGAATATGATGCTTTACATCAGTAAGTTGTGCCAGAAATTGAAAGTAATCTATGTTCAGTTTTAAACTTCTCTCCTTTGTATTTTCATTTCTTAGTATTCCACATCATGTTTAGGACTTGTAAAACGATTTTATTTTAACAAGTACGCTGCAGTAGGGCCTATGAGAAAATCTAAACATGCTATGGCTTCTCTGAACACGTCATGCTTTCCTCCCTCACCCCTGTTGCTGCTTCCCTGAAGTCTCTTACCATGCTGCTGCTTCTCTGCTCTCCCCAACCATGCTGAACTTCTGCCCCACATCCCACCAAGGCCCCGACCATGCCCCTGCTTCCCTGCCAACATTTCTGCCAGTAAACTTGTTCACTAAAATACTCATGGACAGTGAAAACAAAAGGTCTGAGGACTCAATCAGACACAATTAATTTTAAAATGAGAGTAATAGTAAGGGAAAACCCTGCTCTCATCTTAATCCTGTGAAGAGATGCACACAGGGACACTTTTTCAACTGTTCAGACTCACAACAGATCAATGAGAATTTATGGAGACATTTATGGAGACATAAAGTGCAAGATCAGAGCCTGCTTCAGTAAGTGCTTCGGAGTCCATGCACAGAAGATATTACGGAAAAAATCCCATTGAGTTTATTCAGTTTGGGGTCAGGCCCTGTATAAATTCTAAATATAATTTTTTGGTTTTTATAATACAAAGTAAAATCTTTATTGGTGAGAGATTTTTTTCAGAAAGATTACAACACAATTTTACATCATCAGCCCTTCACAACAATTACTCTCTTGTCTAATGGGCTTAGATACCCATAGAGTCATTCATGAAGACTGCACTGAAATATAAATGAATTTTGACTACTGGTATACAACAAAGAAAAATGAATACATGTTGAATGCTATTTAATCAGTGGAAGTCTAGTGCTGCTATTGAACTTTGCAGTGAATGTAAATTATCTTGGTAATTGACTTGGGTATATTAACTAAAATTTTCTTACAAAATAAATGTACTAGCAGTTCCTTCTGCAAACAGATGACATACTGATCTCTCAGGCCCACTTGTTCAATGGACTTAAGGAATTTTTTTTTTCTAAAGCCAGTTTTCAGTAGTGGTGGTCTATCCTAAGTGTAAATCATTTTGCATGCTGAAAATGAACCATGATCCATAATAAGTACTTGTAACATTCTTTAAATTAATAAAAGGGTTTTTTTTTTTAATAACCTTTTGGGAGCAGTCAGTGGTTTTGGATGTAACACTTGTGTCAATTTTCAGTCATTTCTGATTATTCTTATTTAATTCTCAAAATAGAAATATAAGAGAAATAATTTTGCATTATATTACAATATCTGGAAATGCCAGGTGATTTTTAAAAAAGAAAATTAATTTACAATTGCTTTTCAAGTTTAAATTGTTAGATTATCATCACTTATCTGTAGTTCATGGTAGACTTGCTCTTGATCAATTTATATTGCCAGTTTTAAAGATATTGCCCCAGAAAACAATATCAAAAATGAAAAGTATTTAAAAAATCATGTACTCAGAAGGTCAGACTTCTTGCTGGAGCTATTTTAATTTTTCCTCTGTGTGCATCCAGTTTGTACAATGATTGAAGCCTGTGATGTTGTAATTAAAGACTATCATAATGTATACAGACAAAGAGGGTAGAATTAATATTGTGTGGGTAAACTGTAGAATCTGACATGTCTCTGCACCTAACTGATGACATTGGTTTTCCCTGCTGGTTCTCACGATGCTGCCCCTCCCCCGGCTCTCACCATGCTCCTTTTTTCTGCCCGTGAGGCTCTCACAATGCAGCCCCTCCCCTCCCTTCCCTGCTCTGACCAGGCTGCTTTTTCCGGGTCGGCGCTGACAGGGCTGCCCCTCCCCTGGCTCTGACCATGCTGCTTTTTCCTGCAGCTCTCACAAGGCTGCTCCTCCGTTGCTGGCTCTCACCTTGCCCCCACTTCTCTGCTGTCTCCGACAATTGCAGATTTCTTGCCCCTGGCTCCCGCCATGCCGCCCTTCCCTCCTGTGCTCTCCCGGGAGCCGCAATTTTCCTTTAAAGAGCTGCATGCGGCTCGCGAGCTGCAGTTTGGTCACATCTGCAATATACTTTTCCAAAAGGGCAAGGAAAAAAAACGCTGTGCTACACTGACATGATATGGCAGTGGAAGAGAACCGCAGGTGCCCTTTAAATGATGATAAGATAGCATTGGCAAATAATCTCAGAGATAAACTGGAACATTACCTTTGGCTTCAGTTCTGTTTTGCAACACTGGGAACACCAGAAAGTTCACTATAAGATCAATAAAATACTGCAATTAAATCAAATAGGAGATGGATCAGTGGGTTAGAAATAGAAGAATGTGTATTAGCTAAGGTAAATGGGAACACCCACTTACAGTGGACAAAATAACAATGAACAAAATAAGTCTGGCAAATAAGATGATGTGAAGAGGAATTTGTACAATCTGTATAGCGACTGTTTCCTGTAGAGTAACCAACATAATCTGAAAATTAAGAATACACGTGGTATTAATGTTGCAAAAAATGTATACAAGAAATGTTTTGCTGTGTAACTTTGGATGTGTGGTATGTCTTAATTTCACCCCCTGCCCTTGAGTCAAATCAGCACAGCATACCAAATAAAGGAGCCTAAGTCATGAGTAGAGCCCTGCGCGGATACAAAAATGTGGAACCGCATCTGATCCACATCTGCTCAGTGATACCATTAATCCGATCCAAAATCTGCATGCCAGGGTTTAGCTGCATCTGTAACTGCAACTGCAACTGAGCTTGGGCTCACATACAACTATTCTGCCTTTAATTTGTTCATTCCCCCCATTGGTCCCACACACTTTTTCCTTTCTTGTTTGCGTTTCACATGCTGTGCTATCAATCAGATTTCTTTGCCCACCTATGAAATCTCTGATTGACAGCAATGGCTTGCCAACTGGAAGCAAGAAAAGGAAGAAGCAGGCAGGGGAATGAGCCAGTCAAAGGCCAGCAGTGAGTCTCCAAGTCCCACCTTGAGACTCTGATTGGCTGGCAGATCACAATCTAGGATTGGCCAGAGCACTTCCTGCTTCCCCTGCATGCTACCTGTAGCAGTTTCAGCAATGGATCCCACTGTGATAAGGTAACAATAGAAGCTGTATCCCTGAATTGATCCACAGCAATGGGTCTGCGGTTATCCGCACGGATACGGATACCTGCGGATCTGCAGCTGATACCCGCGGATTTGCAGGGCTCTAGTCATGAGACTAGAGTTGAAGTGAATTTTGTGAGAACAGAGTGGGAAACTAAAGTGGAAATTGTATTCAGGTGTGACTCTTTTTCCTCAGAACAGCTCATGTTGCCAGAAAGCAAGGGAAAATCAATGCCATACACTAATTTTTTTTCTTTCAGTTTCTCTCACCCTCTGCCACCATCCTGGACTAAACACCATTGCTATTGAATACTTAGTGTATGCAAGGGTTTATAAAGTCAAGACCTCCATTCATCCATTCTGAGGTTAAGAGCTCTAAATCCATTACTAACAGGTGGGTCCAGGATGCCATTTTCACTATGTATGAAACTCTGTTAGTTCAATTCTGACAATTTCAGATGCTATTTTGCTAAAGCAGTCTCAATTTCATGGGCAGTGAGCTGAATTAATATTACCCAAGCTGTCTCCCTCTGGGTGTCTCTCTCAGAATCCATAGATTTCAAAGCCAGAACTGTCACTGTTGTCATTTAATATGACCCTCTATATAATACAGGCCAGAAAACTCCCCCAACTTATTCCAATCTTGATTTAAAATTGCCAATGATGCAGACTCCACCACTGAATTTGGGAATTTGTTTCAATCTTAATTTTACTTGTAGTCAAAAACTACACCTTATTTCCATTTTGAATTTGTCCAACTTCAACAGCCAAGCTTGGATTCCTGTTTTACATTTCTTTGCTAGATTAAAGAGCCCCTTGTTAAATATTTGTCCAACATCTAAGTACTTAAAAACTGTAATAAAATTAGGAGTCGTGTGGCACTTTAAGACTAACAGATTTATTTTTCGCATGAGCTTTCGCGGGAGAAAATCCCACTTCGTCAGATGCTTCGAAGATGGGTGAACTTACAGAATGGAATGAAAATAAATGCAAGGGGGTGTAAAACATAGGATCAGTTTACACCCCCTTGCATTTATTTTCATTCCATTCTGTAAGTTCACCCATCTTCGAAGCATCTAGTGAAGTGGGGTTTTCTCCCATGAAAGTTCATGCGAAAAACAGATCTGTTAGTCTTAAAGTGCCACACGACTCCTTGTTTGTTTGTTTTTTTTGATGCACGAGACTAACACAGCTATCCCTTTGGAAATTGATGTAATAAAATTGCCTTTTACCCTGTATTAGTTAAGCTAAATGGATTGAGCTTTTTGAATCCATCTCTACAAACAGTGGGTTACTCACCAGTAACCGTCCTTCTTCAAGATGGGCTGCTCGGATCCATTCAGTAATAGGTGTCTCTGTGGTGGAGTGCTGGATTGGTTGGAAAACTTTAGTCCCAGCCTGTCAGGAGAGGGTAAGCAGCCTCCGCCCCTTGCATCACCCATGGCTATATATATACGGACAGTTCCCGACCCTTCCTCAGTTCCTTGGAGTTGCCAACTCCATGTGCGGGGATGGAGAGGAGGGACCTGAATGGATCCGAGCAGCCCATCTCGAAGAAGGATGGTTACTGGTGAGTAATCCACCGTTCTTCTTCGAACGCTGGTCAGATGCATTCAGTAATAGGTGACTACCAGCCATGCTGATGAATGGCAGGTGGAGTTGGCTCTTCTGCCTTCAGCATACAAAAGAAAACACCCCAGATGGGAAGAGGCCCAGAGAGCAAGACTCTAACCAGAGCCAGGAGGCAAACTAGGCTCCCGGTGTGGTGCAGAAGAATCAATAACTGTGGGCCAGCCCAAAATTAAGGGTAGGTCCAACCCCGCCGAGGCAGGCGTATGAGGGCAGGATGGACCAAGGTCACCATGGCGAAGATGAAGAACGCAACATGACAACATAGGGTTGTGCTTGGCTGCTATACTAGGTGGTATGGCATGAGGAAAGGGACCAGAGAATAAGTGTCTGGTCATAAGACTTTCCAGTGTGAGCTGTAAGGACATGCTGGAGGCCAGTGGTTATGGGATTAGCCATAATATCGGTAGCCCTCATAGGAAGCAAGGAAGAAGGGAAAATTATCCTATGAACAGAGCACATCCGGTCCAAACCGGGAGCCAAAGGGTTGCAGCCTAGCCATGATGGCTGCAGACTACGCAGGCAGTCACCGGAGGAATGAAGCTACCCCTTGTTCTGGTCACAACCAGCCCCTGAGGAGGCCTGGGCTAAATTGCATAGATTCATTGGGAAAGGGGGGGTGGGGGGGGAGAAAAACCCCGGATTCAAGTGAGAAGGGCCTGAGGAAGGCACTTCAAAGCAGTACCCAAAACCCGAAGGCAAGAGAGGTGTGGTGAGCAGCGCATTGTATGTCGGCTGGGGGACCTTAAGCTAGTACACAAAGCACAGTTCCAGCAGTGTATGGGACCAAAAACTGGGGTTGTTTAGGATTTTGTTTTAAGTGGTCCCCAGGACGTTAGCGCCCACAAGGCAGCATGATGGCCTTGGGTGGTGCAGATGGTTGGTACTTATAAGCACCTCAGTAGCGTATGAGCTC
This sequence comes from Podocnemis expansa, assembly GCA_007922195.1. Classification (NCBI taxonomy): domain Eukaryota; kingdom Metazoa; phylum Chordata; order Testudines; family Podocnemididae; genus Podocnemis; species Podocnemis expansa. The sequence continues at coordinate 63,357,742 of ML681979.1, read as the reverse complement.
AAGGAGAGGGCCCATCATTTGGCCTGTAATCCCATGGGGTTCCAGCATCACTAGGATTGCCTGGATGACAGAGGTATATGAAGAGGTAAGAAGGGGAGGCAGGGAACAATGCAGAACTGCCGCTTGACCAAGCCATCAGGGTGGCCAAAGGCTCGTGGAGATCCAGTAGCAGGGATACAATGTCACATGCCTAGGGCATCGTTGGAGGAGAACCATGCCATAGCTATGTTGCACCTACATGCGTAGCAGGAACAAGGGCAATTAGAGACAGAACTGCCCTGGAAGTATGGTTGCCATAGGAAGGATGAGTCACCTTCCGAGCATGCAAGATGTGGAGTTGCTTGCAAAGAGTCAAATGCGGCACTACTGCGGTATCTTGGGTCTAGGGAACCCAGGTGTAGGGTTATTTCCAGCTGGATGAAACCCGATGGCATTCCTCATGGAGAGTATAAGCCTCTGAGGTTTTAGGTACTTCGGAAACAGGAAACTTGACCTGTCTTCCTCTATCTATTATATAAAAAATTCCCCTCTCACCCTTATGAGTGGTATGTGTCTTCCTCAACCTTGGGTCCCCTACCAGAGGCCTGGGAGTTTGAGGGTTCTGCACAGTATCTTAGCTGTTCCTAGCACTGCACTCTTCTGGACAGAGAGCTCTGACGTTCCTGGGATCTATTGGAGCCACTCTGCTAGCTTAGGAGTCACAGCCCCGAGTGCTCCTACCACCACTGGGACCACTTTGGCCTTCACTTTCCACATCCGCTCTAGTTCCTCTTTCAGGCCCTGGTACTTCTCCAGCTTCTCATACTCCTTCTTCCTGATGTTGCTATCACTTGGCACTGCTACATCTATCACCACCGCTGTCTTCTGGTCCTTGTCTATTACCACGATGTCTGGTTGATTGGCCAGTACCTGCCTGTCCATCTGGATCTGGAAGTCCCACAGAATCTTATCCCTGTTATTCTCCATGACCTTCTGTGGGATCTCCCATCTGGACTTGGGAGGGTCTAGCCCATACACTGTGCAGATGTTCCTGTACACAATGCCAGCTACTTGGTTGTGCCGTTCAGTGTATGCTGTTACTGCCTGCATCTTACATCCTGACACTATCTGTTGGACTGTCTCTGAGGCCCCTCTGCACAGTCTGCACCTTGGGTCCTGTCTAGTGTGGTAGACCCCTGCTTCAATGGATCTGGTGCTCAGTGCCTGTTCTTGTGCTGCTATGATCAGTGCCTCAGTGCTGTCTTTTAGTCCAGCCCTTTCCAGCCACTGGTAGGATTTCCCCAATGTCAGCCACCTCAACTATCTGTCGATGGTACATCCCATGCAGGGTCTTGTCTTGCCATGGCACTTCTTCTGCTTGATCTTCCTCCCATGTCTGCTGCTGCTGCCTCAGGCATTCTCTCAGCAGCTCATCTTTGGGTGCCATCTTACTGATGTACTCCTGGATGCTCTGGGTTTCATCCAGGACAGTGGCTTTGACACTCACCAAACCCTGCCCGCCTTCTTTCCGGCTGGTGTACAGTCTCTGGGTGTTGGACTTGGGGTGGAAACCTCCGTACATTGTGAGGAGCTTCCGGGTCTTCACATCGGCGGCCTCCATGTCCTCCTTCGGCCAGCTCACTATACCAGCAGGGTATCTGATGACTGGCAGGGCGTACCTGTTGATGGTGTGGATCTTGTTCTTCCTATTGAGCTGGCTCTTCAGGACCTGTCTTATCCTTTGGTGGTACTTGGATGTTGCTGTCTTCCTTGCCTCCTCATCGTGGTTCCCATGCAACTGTGGGATGCCAAGGCACTTGTAGCTGGTCTGTATGTCTGCTATGTGGCCTGCTGGGAGTTCCTCTTCTGCCACTCTCTGCAAACCCAGAGCGACCCCCTCCCCACTTAACTAACTACAACCTCCCCCCTGAGTTCCAAGTGCTGTACTCACAGCCCCCACAGCTCCAGATGGCCAGTTGCTGGATGCTGCTCTGTCCTTGGGCAACTCTCCCCAGCACAGTGACCTTCTGCAGGTGCCGGCCTGGCATCCCAGGTCAGCCGCTCTGTCTTCCCTGGCTTCAGGCTGGGCCTCTCTCTCCCCTTCCTTCCCAGGGCCTCTGGCTCTAGCTCCCCTTCTCAGCTCCACAAATCCTCTCCCACAGGGCAAAGATTTAAAGGAACCACGGTCCTTAAAACCCCAGGGGGGTTACACTACATATCAAAGAACCAGTTGATGGCAGCCATCCAATATAATGATATAACATACTCCAGTTTAACTATATCCCTCCTTCCCATTTTAGTGCTGTTTTTCTTCTCACTACAGTTTTAAAACTCTGATGCCTGTGCTTTCACTGATTTATCTTTCATGACTACACTCACCCTTTTCTGCAGAGGCCTGCAAATGATGGACCAGATGCAGATCTCAAAGGTGGGGAAGCTGTCTACAATTAATAGGCCTTTGAAGCTCTTTTCCAGACATCAAGATCAAAGGATGGTAGCTGCCCATCTGGTGTTTGTAAGGGGAAGGGAACAGGAAATCACACAGTTTCAGAGGAATAGTTCCAGAGATGGATGTTGGCTGTAAACTGGTGACTGAACACAAACTGGAATGATGCTGACTTTTATCACCTCTGGCCTTCTCCTTGCCATGTGGAATTTTTGCAAATCAAAACAGAGTTTGAGTCACAGTTTAGGTGCACTGTACCTTTGGTTCCCTTAATGAACCTGAAAACAATAACTGTAGATGTCCTGTCTGGGAAGTTTCCCAGAATCACATAATTTGAACTAAAAATGTAACAAACATATTCCTAAAATCTAATACAGATATGACACCTACATATAAACCATATAATTATTCCTAGCAAGCATAAAATTTCTATTGAGACCAGAAATGGCATATCTCATGAATTATTGCAATTATGAAACACTGATATGAAATAGTGTCACAAATAGTCCCCTACATCTGGATAGTGTCACACTATTTTTTTTAGTAGTTATCTTTTTGAGTTTTTTAACTGAGACAAACCCTTGCAATATATTATATTCATTATCATGGTAGAAACTTCCAGAGGGGTAGCCATGTTAGTCTGTGTAGAGCAAAAACAACAAGAGTCCAGTGGCATTTTATAGACTAACAGATTTTTTCAGGCATAAGCTTTTGCAGGCTCCAACCCACTTCATCTGATGAAGTGAGTTGGAGCCCACGAATGCTTATGCCCAAAGAAATCTATTAGGGTATGTCCACATACACTGTTTAAATCAAAATAATGCTGGTTATTTCTATTTTAAAAATGGTAGATACACAGACATTCCCTTATTTTGAAATGAGGAACTCCCTCATTTTGATATAAGGAAAGTTATATTGATATAATAAAACCTAGTATTATATCAATATGACGGTTAAATCAAAATTGTTATTTTGAAATAACACAGTGTGGACATGTTATTTCGATTTAACTGTTAAATCAATTTAACACTTTTTGCCCTTCTCCTTCCCAGGCGCTTTCCTTTTGCTATATATTGGGTTGGGGCATGGCCCAGGGAGGGGGCCATGTTGCCACACCTTCCATGGTGCCTATCTTCTGAATCGAAATAGCAAGTCCTGTGTCTGGACATGCTATTTCGACTTCGGGGGGGTTTTGGTGTGGACCTGTTAAATTGATATAACTTATAGTGATTTAATGATTTTTATATCAATTTTATTAAATTGATATAAGTAAAATTGATTTAACCATGTATGTGTGGACATAGCCTTAGTCTATAAGGCTATGTCTATATTACATGGCTCAATTAAGACAGCTTAATAACATCTCCTTTAAGCAGCCTTAAAGGAGACCTTATTAAGTCAGCTTAGAGAGTCCACACTCAAAATGCCAGGAGACTGCCCACATCCACACTGCCAGCTGCTAGGTTGCCCTAGGAGTGGTGTGTTGTGGGAAGCTGGCCCACAGGAAGCCACAGCAGAATTGCCCCACTCTCTCAACCACTCCTTTACCACACAAAATAAGTGACTAGACAACCATCCATACCATGCGTGGCAACAAGGAGCCCAAGAAGGTTATGGAGCCCAACATGCCCAGCATTGTGCCAGCATAACACTCCACATTGTCCATGCATTGGCCAGACTCCTCCATCTCTGGACCAGATGCCACTGGGCAGCTGCCAGTGCAGCAACAGGACTCAGCAGGATGACTCCTTCGGCTTCCCTGGCAGCTGACGTGGACAGGGTGTCCTCCATGCACCTGCACATCTGGCCACAGGAAACCAGCAGCGACTGGTGGTACCACTTCAGTCTCACCACCTGGGATGATGATGACTGGCTGTGGAGCCTGCAGATGAGAAAGAGCACCTTCCTCCAACTGGTGTCACCACCCCGAGCTGCCTATTCCTGCTCCCCCACCCTGTCCCACCCATCTCCCTCTGTCCCCAGCAAAATAAAAGAATGGACTGCACTCAGAATAATGGTGTGGATGTGTTTTAGTTATGAGGGGGTACTGGGTAGAGTTGGGGGGGGGTGAGGGCATGGGAGCTTTGGGGGTTGAGGGAATTGGGGGGAGTGAGGGAGTTTGTAGAGAGTGGGAGCAGTGTGGGGAGTGAGGGGGCATCTGCCACAGCATGCTCAGCCAACTGGAAGTGGTCCTCCAGTTTCTCTTCCCCAGAGCAAAGCTCCCTCCTCCACCTGCTTGGGGCTGGGTGTGCCCCAGGAGTGACCAGTGTCAGGGTTGCAGGGTTTTCAGGGCAGCAAAGAATAGAGATTCCCCACAACAGGTAGTGCAGAATGCAGGCTCTCAGCACCTGCTGTCCCATGCCCATCCCCCTGCTTCCCACTCCCTCTGTCCTTTGGGAGATTGATCCCTTAGGATATGCCAATGTGCTCTGCTGCACAGGGTATGTGAAGTGCCCGGGATGGTAAGACTCAGGCAGCCCAGTCCTGGGGTTCTCTCCTGAGGCCAGATGACAATAGTGTCAGGTGGATGCTGCCTGGTCCTGGCTGTTGCACTGACAGTGTCCCCACCCCATGTCCTGCCAGGCCACCACCCTACTCAACTCTGGGTCCCCCTGCCACATGTCCCCCTACCCCTGTGACCCTGTAGGAGTGCCTCTGCCCCCCTTAGGACCTTGCCTGTCCGCAGGCCATGCCCCCTCCCATAATCCCTGCCCTACCATGCTTGCAGGGAGGGAGCACTCACCAGAATATGCAGCAGGAGCCTGCTACAATGTCCCCTCATCCAGGGTGGGGGGACCCTCCTCCTGAGACCTGGGATGAGCTCCAGTGTGGCACTGCCCAGGGCCAGTGTGGTGCCCTGGATCTCCTGGTGGGTCTAGCTTGAGGCCTGCTTCCTTGCACACCTGGTTCTGCCCTTGGCCATGCCTGCCACACAGCCAGTCCTGGCTAGCTCTGGCTGTGCAGCAGGTGGGCAGGGCTTTATCCTCTTCTGGCATTGGCCAGGGCAAACACTTCCTGGTTGCCAGGAAGTTTTCAGATGGCCAGGAGGCCAATTAAGTCAATTTAAGCCTAATGTCAGGTTATGCTGGCTTAAATCGACTTAATAAAGGTGACATAAAAATTAAGTTGACTTAAATACTGAGAGTCATTAAGTTGATTTAAGCAAGTGCTTAAGTCATTTTAATGAACTCCAAATGTGGCAAGGGCTTTGCTTAAGTCAATTTAAGCCTCCTTAAGTCGACTTAAGCCCCTAGTATAGATATACTCTAAGGTGCCACAGGACTCTCATTGTTTTTATTCTTTATTGTGTTTTTCATTTAGGCAATATGAATTCTTATCATTTCTAAGAACTGCCCTGTTTTGTAATCTGTCAGTAGTGTTTAGCCTTCTGTTCAGAGGTCAGCGGAGTTTAAAAGGAAAAATTTAGTTCCAGTGAATCACATGAAATTCCAGTCAGGTTTGCACATAAGCTGATGAAGTATTCTCCCATTTCTAGCAGAGATTTTCTGTCCTGTTTATTCATGTGGCAGAAAGGAGTGTGGATGTGTGTCTTTGAGTAGCAGAAATAGATCAAAGAAGGTAAATATTACATAGTAATCAATACACTACTAAAAGGATCTTTATGCGTAAATCTGTGAGTGAATTAAGCAGAGATTTCAGCAGTTGATTGTTTTCACTGGAAATAGTTGCCATTGTTGCTATGTGGAAATAAGCTGAATGGTATGGGAATCTGGTCCTGAAGTATTATTTTGTGCGGTTATCCAACGAAGAAGTAATAACAACAGTGGCTATGTTCACATGTAAACTGTTATTTCAAAATGAGTTATTTTGAAATAAAGTCATTATTTCAAAATAAGTTAATTTGAGTTAAGAAAATGTTAATTTGAATTAAGGGAAAAGCTCAAAGAGAAATAGCATGTCCAAACACAGGACTTGCTATTTTGCTTTAGGAGAGGGGCACCATCGGAGGTGTGGCAACATGGCCCCCTCCCTGGGCCATGCCCCCACCCAATAAAGGCTAAAAGGAAGGCACCCTGGGAAGGAGAAGGGCAAAAGTATTATTTCGAAATAATGGTTATTTTGAAATAACAAGTCCAAACACCGTTGTTTTGAAACAACTGTTTCAAAACAATGGCTATTTCAATTTCATGCGAGGTTTTACTGTTTTGAAACAACAGCCATTATTTCAAAACAACAAGGTCCCATTGTTTTGAAATAATGGAACATCGTCTGGACATAAGAAATTTTATTTCGAAACAATGGCTGTTGTTTCGAAATAAAACTCTCATCTGAACCCAGCCAGTGTGTATTAAAGTGCTGAGAGTTGGAATTTTAGCCATCGTTTGTTTTACATTATCAGCATAATGATGGATCTTTGACTTGGTAATTGGTAGCTCCTTCTGTGTCAACAGGAGCCCTGAAATGATCAGCGAGGGTAGGAAAGTTCAGGTGAGGTTGTCACACTTGATTGGTTTGATGTCACTCTACACATCAGTGCTGGTATCTGAGATGTGCTAAAAGATTATTACTCTTCAATTCCTGCACACAGGTGAGTATCCTACATCTGTCCTTTTGCTGGATCCATCAAGCTGAAAAGTCTGTGATACTCAGTGGAGCCAGTGAAAAAGGAAATGGAATTTAAAAAAAAAGTGAAAAAAATAATGCAAATAATAAAATGAAAAACATTGAACAAGGGGTTGGTTACAGTCGAAAAACATGAAGGGGGAGAATATTCTAGGTGACTGCACGCACAAATTGTTGGGGTACACTTATACTATAGAGTGGTAGATTCGTACATATTAATACCATGTTAATATCCTTTCCAGATGGTTCTAGACAGTCTGTTCATCTTACCTTAATTATTTTGGGTCCTTCCTGTGGGCTCATGGTGATCTTGTGAAGTGTATTTGAGCTATAGGCTGCAGTTAATTTGGATGCTGTAGTCTATAGTTTATTTCAACCCCTTAAACTACAGTTTCTCCTTTACAATTGTGATGTTCCCCTCGTGCAGTCTGGACTGTTGTGCAGCTGTCTCACCCCAGTTCCTCATTCCTGGGCCCCTACTACCCTTGTTTTTCTGTGTGAATCCCCACTTCTGTGTTCAGCTCACGCATCAACATCCTGTTCCAATCATTTGCTCACGTCCTGGAGGAGGTTTCCAACTGTCCACTCATGTAATGGACTTCAGCAATCACCCCCGATCCCAGATGCAACGCTTGGAACTACCACCTTGCAGGGTTCAGTGCTGCTCACCATACCCTATAATCTTATGTCAATTTGTCCACCATTTTATCAAAGAAATTGAGAAGCAACAGCTCTATTGCTTCAAGTGAGATCTCTGGATGCACTCAGTTCACATATACTACTTTAGATAAAAGAAACAAATAAGTTTGTTCACTACAATAGGATTTTAAGTGATTATAAGTCAGAATGATTTAAATCCAATTTTATTAAACCAAAGAATTAGGCACAACTAAATAAAAGATCATTCTTGTTTTAAGCTAAGATTGGAATTCCATTCTATATACTCAGCTTCCAGCACAGGCAGGCTGAGACATGTTTTGCAGCCAGACTTCCTCTTCCCATTGGGTAGGTGCCAGTTCTTGATGTATCTTGGGGGCAAGATTCCAGTGTAGAGCCCCTAGGCAAGGGTGCCTCTTTTTTATTTTTTTTTCAAACAATTTTCCTTGACACCTTCTGAGTAGAGCCCTGCAAATCCATGGATATCCGCAGATATCCGCATTATATCCGCATCAGTGGATACAACACAGATATCCATGGGCCATTTCTTGAGGATGCAGGTCGGATGTGGATCCATGTATTTGTATCCATGCAGGGCTTTACTTCTGAGGTCAGATAATCCTTGATGTCTAGCAATGGGTGTGATTTTTTCCACCTTAGCCAAAGTGCTTACAGATACTCAAGCCTGCCCATTGTTTGTGTATGTGTGCCTCTGCAGGGTGTGAAAACACAGCTTTGTATTTGTCTGTGTCTACTCAATCTGTGTGACACACACACTGGGGACATGACATGGCACAGTATGATATCCATACGTGTGTAAGATAACACAAGAAACATGACACCATAATGGTAATGTTCAGTATGTCATGAGCATTCCAAAAACACTAGAGGCAACATACTTTGCCTGAGGAAATACAGCTATACTCTAAAGGTGAATGTGAAAGATACACAGATCATACTGCAACTATTTACATAGGGTGTGGCAAGTCTCAGCAATACATTCATAGGGCTTCAACATTCAATAGGGAAACTGAATTTTATAATGTTGATACAGAATATATGGAACTTACTAATGATAGTGAAGGGTTGCTCTACTCACTACTGGACAGTACCACCTTCTAGCACATCTGGCGTTTCAGTCCTATAAAAGCACAGGTGACAACTGGTTTCTCAACATGGAACCAGGAGGTGGGAGCCTGGGTGACATCTGGACTTGGAGCAGAAACTTGGAGTGTCAAAGTAGTGAACAGGTAATTGGGAGTTTAGGCAGCTACCACAGTTGAAGTTGAGAACCTGGAAGCTCAGCTTCCTGGCAACAGCTTACCAATGCCAGTCCCTATAAAAGCCATGTCTATATTATCACTGAATTTGCCATTTTTGTTATTGTACATTTTGCTATCATACCAGAATTTGTTTTAAGTTGCACTAACATTTTTGTCTTGAAGAATCATCACCAGGATAAAGAAGATATAATTTTTTTTTTCTAATTGACAGATTCTTGATTTATGAATGAAACTGAATTAACGATGGAGCCCTCTGAAGAGTATTTATTCAAACATAAAGGATTTACTTTGTAATGGACTGGGATACACCTGAATACATAGATTCCCTGGAGGATTTTGAAATCAGAGACAGTTATATATTTGCAGTTACTTACCCAAAATCAGGTAAAATGGAAATAAGTTTTCTAAAGGGAAAAAACAATCTGACTTTTGTCTGAAACCTTTATAAAGCTCCAGTACTTAATGAGTAACATTATAACCAATGCAGGGTAGCAACATTTTGGAATCATTTAAGTGACATCATTTTATTGATGATATTAACTCAGTTAATTCCTGTGTTTAAGGAATGGGCAAAAGCTAATACTTTAGTGGTAGCTTGCAAAGTACATTTGAACTGGTAAATATTGCCAAAAGTTATTCATAAATATTTATCTTAATAAACTATACCTATGTCTTTCTGTACTAAACTAAAGTATTTATATTGACCTTTGTTTAACATTAACATCAGCTATATTTTGGAACAATAAGTTCATGGAGAAGGAAGGCAATGTGAATGCTCATTTTCATGGATTTGTACACACAATTATAGAACCCTAGAATCCCCAAAGTCATGTATTCTTACTGAAAAAAGATAAAGAACAATCTTCTAAACTCGTCCAGATTGATCCCAGTCCTGTCATAGAATATTCAAAACGGATTGTCAATTGTATGTATTCAGGTGATCAAAATTTTTGTTCTCAGCTTTGCAGAGATACAGTTTCTTAAAAACCAGACTAGTACCACTTCCAGCCTATGAAAATTGAGAGCAACTTCCAACTTTAGGTATATTATGTCATAACTAACTGTTCTGTGGGAAGCTCACTGAGGAGGACTCTTTACTCCCTTGTATGCTTAACATTGTGACACAGTTTTTTGCAAGCAACATGTAACCTTTTGTCAGGCAGAAGTGGGAGAAGCAAGGGGCCAGGGTCTACATACAGGAGGTCCAGGGCTTTGTCTACACTAGGGGGCTTAAGTCAACTTAAGCAGACTTAAGTCTATTTAAGCATCTCCCTCGGCACATTTGGAGTTCATTAAGTTGACTTACGCACTTGTTTAAGTCAGCTGAATAACTCCTAACCTTAAAGTTGACTTTAAGAGTTAAGTCAACTTTACTGAGTCGACATAATACAATGTGCCCATTAAAGTCCACTTAATAAAGTTGACTTTATAAAGTCAACTTAAACAAATGGGCCTCACTAAATCAACTTAATAAAGTTGACTTTAAGTAGACCTTATTAAGTTGAGTTACCTGAGCCCTGTAGTGTAGACATAGCCAATGTCACAACTGGTTTGAGCCGTGCCCCTCCCCCCACCAGTCTTCTGGGAAATTACACATTACACCCTAGGGAATCCAAAAGGCAATACTTCCCCTCTCGCAAGCACAGAATCTGAATGCAGAAAAATAAACCTTTTAATGAAATTAAGGAAAAATCCAAAGAGCATTGGTTTTACAAAACAGAACAACACAGAACTCACAGGCTTAATGAGAAGAACCCACCCAATGTGTGGCATATCCTTTGTATCACTCTTCTCACTTTCAGCTGTACTGACATTTGTAGTTGCAGTGTTCACCTCCCAAAAGGAAGTAGCCACAGGTGGTTCCCTCCAGTTGTCTTCTGCCTCCTCTGGTATCGCTGAGTCCTGTCTGCCAGCTTTCACTGTGAAAAGGCACTAACCATTTGTGGTACCTGCTGCCCACTGCCACTGCCACCCCAAGCTCCGCTCCTGCTGGCTGCAATCGCCAGCCACTTATTGGCTGCTGGTCGCTGGCCAGTCCCACTGGCTGATCCTGCTTCTGGCCACTACTGCCAATTGCTTCCATGGCTGATTGCTTCCAACAGCTGCTTCTGCTTGTTTCTGCTCCAGCTACTGACCCCCTCAGTAACTGTGGCTGCCATCAGCCACAGGCATCATCAACCACTGCTAGTTGTTCTTCACTGTCCCAATTTTTCAATGGCTTTAGTTCTTAAGGGAGTTGAACCCTATAGTGAATTCATGTCTGGATTTTAGATATTAAGAAAGCCTTTCTGCTGACACAGGAGCAATGTTCTTGCTCCAAAAAATAACAACGAGATTTCACGAACAATCATTAACTCTACATTTTAACAATGGGAGAGGGATCACACATTTCCTGAGGCACAGCATTCTGCCAGAGCACATGCAATCAGAGGACCAAGCCCCAAACTCCTCACTCCTGCATTACAATACTAAAAACAGGGTCTGCCACTCTTTTGAGCATTGTTTTGGTAATAGTGACTTATCATCAGAAGAGGCTAAATGCAGTCCATACAATCAAGAGAGCATACAATTAAAAGACAAGATTTTATTTCCCAGTTCAGTTAAAATTCAGGAATATTTAACCTCAAACAGACATATATGTGATTTTCCATCATGCCCAGCACCTGGGTGTGTGCATCCATGTGCAGTGAAATTATGCTAAGTACTTAATTCTGCTCATGCAAATAAAAATCTCATGAAAATAAGGTGCCCCCTTTCATCTGAGTGAGACAGGGAAATGCCCGGTCACTAGACCTTGCTTACATCTAATTTTAATAGCACTAAGAGTCCATGACACTTCTTCAAAAAGAATTCTGTGTATCATTGGGTATGTCAGCTCTGGAGGGTCTATTAAGTTGACCTAACAAGATCATCTTTAAGTCAACTTAAAGTCAACCTTGTTAAATCAAGTTAGAGGGTGTGTTCACACAGGCTTCTTATTTCAAAACAACAGAGGGCCACCCCCTCAGCACCGAGGCCAGGGTGCTGAGGGGTGTCCCCTGGCTGGCAGAGGGGGACTGCAGACCCCTGCGGGGTGAGCTGCAGCCAGCAGGCAGGCTCACCCGGCAAGGGTCTGCAGGGGACTGCAGATCCCCTGCAGACCCCGGCTGGATGAGGCTCCGGGCTACACTCACCCCGCTGGGGTCTGCAGCCCTCTGCAGACCCCTGAGGGGTGAGCCGCCAGCTCCTCTCACCCCGCGGGGGTCTGCAGCCCCCCCGAAGCGAAATAGCATGTCCACACTGTTGGCATGCTATTTCATTTCCCTTATTTCAAAGACACTTTTTTGTCTTTCAAAATAAGGTGTTTCGAAATAACACATTATTTTGAAATGGCTTGTTTCAAAACAGCTTGTTTCAAAACAAACACTTTGTGTGTGAACATAGCCAGAGAGTCCACACTGAAAACTGTCAACTGCCTGCATCCACACTGGCAGGTACTAGGTCAAAGAAGGAGTGGTGTGTTGTGGGTAGCTGGAGGCCAGTTATGACTACTTAATGGCTTTCCCTGTCTTCATTGCCTTAAGTTGACTTAATAATGTTGACTTAGAGTTAAGTCAACATTAGGAGATGTGTTTTATTAAGAAGACATAAAGAAGTGCTTAAGTCTACTTAATAAAAGCCTAGTTTGGCCATGGGGGTTTGTAGGTCAACTTAAACTTCCTTAAATTGACCTATTGCTCCAGGATAGACGAACTCAACGAGATGTCTTTTAACATGCAGAGAAAGGGAAGACCTGTGTGAACCTTCTCCATGAGTCTGAAGAAGCACTGTTCCTCTTTCATTCCTTGAAGAGAATAGGGCTACTTAAAAATTTTCAGAACAACAGTGTACAGAGTGCTTTGAAAAGGGCCAGTGAATCCACTTATTATTACTATAATGGAGAATCATGCTATAACGCTGTAGCATATGCACAAGAGAGAAAAACTGCCTATAATGATCACTATTTCAGTGGGAAAGCTGAATACACTATGTAAAAATATTTGAAGATTTAGCAATTGATCAGCAAGGAGATAGATTAGATAGATTTTTTTTTAATATTAAAATTATTGGATTTCTGGTAAGATTCCCATCCCTGCTTCATGGACTCTGTTTAACACAACATTAGCAAACCTTTTTACTTCATTTGTAAAATGGGATAGTTTTGAAGAGTCTGTCACTTATGATTCATTATTAGAAGACATTAAAAATAAAATTAGCCTCAAAACTGTTTCAAATAAAGTTATCTTCCTGAGTAGGAACTGTGTGGATTCATAATACTTTAAGCTTGATCTATCATGAAGGCGATCGGAAGGGCTCAGAAAATATTGAAACAATACAGAGAGTCCCATCACTGGAATATAATGTATATAATATGGATTTTGTCCATCATCCATCACCTCATATCTTTGTTACTCATCTGTCTTATTATTTAGTTCCCAGAGGTCTGAGGAGCAGGAGAGCAAAAGTAGGTGACAACATTTGCACAATTTAGACTTACAGCCTATGTCTACACTACGGGCTTATATAATCAGACCTAAGTCAACATAAGCAAAGCCAGGGCTATATTTAGAATTTATTAAGTTGAGTTAAGCATTTGCTTAAGTCAACTTAATAACTCCTGCCCCATAAGTCAACTTAAGATTTTAAGTCAACTTTACATGACAGGAAACCCTGGGCTCCATCCGCTGCCCTGCCCCAGTCCCCATTGGACTACTGCAGCCTGATCTGGAGCTGGGGGCCTGATCCAGTCACAGCCATCGCTGTCAATTGGCTGAGAGCCTCATTCGGCTCCCAGCCCCTTGCAGAAGGCAGTGGGGCCCGGAAGCCAGCTGCTACCAGCTGTGGAGAGGGGTTGAAGCTGGAGCTGGCTCCCAGCATGTCATAGCAGGTGACAGGGACTTGGACCAAGGGGTTGGGAGCTCAGTTGGGCTCCCAGCCCCTAACCAGAGGTGACAGGGGCTTGGAGCTGGCTCCTGGCATACATGGTGAAGAGCTAGGAGCCTGATCTGGTCCCCAGTCCCTTTCCACAGGCTATGAACCTGTGAAATTGATCAGGGTTGGAGCCTCCTGCCCACAGCAGTAAGTGGCTTGGGACCAGACAGGGCTCTAAGCTGGCTCCTAGCCCCCGCAGCCTGCGGCAAGAGGCTGTGGCCCAGATCAGGCTCCCAGCTCCTCTGTGCAGGCTGTGGGAACCGACTGCTGGCCCCTTCTGCCTCCAGATAGGGTCTTGGAGCCCTAATGGACTACAAGCCCCTCTCTGAGGGTTGTGGGAGCCAGTTCACAGCCTCTGCTGCCTGCTGCAAGGGACTGGGAGTCAGATCAGGCTCCCAGCACCTTGCTGCGGGTGGCAGGAGCTGTATCCAGCTGCCGGAGCTAGACTGGGCTCCTGGAGCCTGATCAGAACTAGGGGCGGCACAGGGGGGTGGGGTGGCCCCAAGTATATCTGCACTGTGTCTAGTGCAGACATACCCTGAAGTTAGCTTAACAGGTCAACTTAAAGTTGACCTTATTGGCTGTGTTCACACACAGGGGGTTATTTCGATTTGGTTGTTTCGAAACAACTTGTATCGAAATAACACCTTATTTCAAAATAACTTAATTTGAATTAACAGTTTGTTAATTCGAATTAAGGAAAAAAGCTCAAAGTGAAATAGCAGGTTCAGGCAACAGTTATTTCGAAAGAAGTCACTGTTGTTTCGAAACAACATGTTTGCACAGCATTGTTTCGAAACAACTGTTTCGAAACAACGTTGTTTCATCCCCGCATGGGGTTTAACTTGTTTCGAAACAACGCCATTGTTTCGAAACAACCATGCATCGTGTGAACAGCCTAAATCTTATTTCGAAACAACCTCTGTTGTTTCGAAATAAGAGAGCTGTGTGAACACAGCCATTAAGTTGACTTCCAAGCCCCCTCCCCCCATGTAGACATAGCCATATATTCTAAGATCATAAAGAACCAATATGATCATCTAGTCTGACATCCTGCAAAGTGCAGGTCACAGAATCTCACCCAATCACTCTTGTAATAGACCTCTAGCCAAAGACAGAGTAGTTAAAGTCCTCAAATTATGGTTTATAGATTTTAAGGTACAGAGAATCCAGAAGCAATTTTGCTGTGCCTCACGCTTCACAGGAAGGTGAAAAGTCCTCATAGCCTTTGCCAATATGCCCTAGTGAAAAATTCTTTCCCAAACCCATAATGGCAATCAGTTAAACGTGAGCATGGCTCATCAGCCAGAGACTGAAGAAAGAAATTTCTGTAATAACTCAGAAACTATCCTAATAAAACCTTCCATCTCAAGTATTTTCATATCTACCACCAGTAGAAAAAGATCAATCAAATGCTGAACTAGGCTGTTCCATCATACTGCGCCCTCCACAAATTTATAAAGCTCAGTTTTGAAACATCTAAGCTTTTTGCCCCCTCAGTTTGCCACGGAGGTCTGCTATGGAACTTTACACCTCTGATGGTTAGAAATCTGCATCTAATTTCAAGTCTAAGCATTGTGCTGGCCAGTCTATATCCAGCTGCTTTTATGTCTGCATTGGCACTGAGCTTAAATAATTTCTCTCCTTCCCTGCTACTCCTCTCTTTGATGTATTTATAGAAATCAATTATATCTCCTCTCAGCCTTCTTGTGGTTAGTCTAAACTAGGGGTGGCCAAACTTATTGAACTCAAGAGCCTCACAAGTTGATTATTAAACCTTTGAGAGTTGCACTGAGGCATATAACCACACACTTTTACCTACTCCCAAATTACTAAGCTTAAAATTAATTGCACACTTTAATTTTATCTTAAAAACAGGGCAAATGTTGATGCTACGAATGTCAGATTCTAATAATTACTTAAGGCTACTATGAAAACTAGGCCTATACAGTAAAAACTTAGCTGGCGCTGGATGTAGAACACCGCAGGCTGGTGGTGAGTTTTTTAAAATCTGGGCAGTAACTTGTCAATGCAGTATGTAAAAGCTCTCTCAGGTGCTGATCTCTAGGTATTGCACAATGTTTCGATTTAACAAATTTCATTGTGGAATACAATGCCTCACAGCAGTAAGTTGTGCCAAAAATTGAAAGTAATCTACAGTTAGTTTTAAACTTTTATCCTTTATATTTTTGTTTCTTATTATTCCATGTCACGTTTAGGACTTGTAAAACATGATTTTATTTTAACAACATGTAAACTGCATTAGGGCCTATGAGAAAATCTAAACATGCTGTGGCTTCCCTGACCATGCTGTGCATCCCTGCGCCCCTCCTCCCCCCCGTTGCCACGTCCCCACCATCTCTTATCATGCTGCTGCTTCTCTGCTCTCCCCAATCATGCTGCACTTCTCCCCCCCATGCCCAACCATGCCACAGCTTCCCTGCAGTCCCAGACCATACCGCGGTTTCCCAGCTGGTCTCAACCACACCGTGGCTTCCCTGCCAGTCCTGACTACGCTGCAGCTTTTTTGCTGTCTCTTACCATGCCGCTGCTTCTCTGCTGTCCCCGACCATTGATCACTTCTCCTCCTGTCTCCCAGAATGCCGCCCTTCCCTGCAATGTTCCCTTTAAGTTGATGACGCAGCTGAGCAACTTTTGGATGCAGCTGAACAAGTTCCCTTCTGGTTCCCCAAGCCAGTGTCAGGCCCCTGCTCATCATCTCCCCAAGTGCATCCATAAATTGCTCAGATGCACCATCAGCTTAGAAGGAATATTGCTCCTGTCTCCCATGACAACTCAACTGTCCTGGGAAACACTTTCCTACTCCATAAATGGCCCAATACTTGTCTTTCAAAACAGGCTTGGTTTTATGGAATAGGATTCTGCATAAAATAATTCTGAAGGGGGAGGATGCTATGGGAAACAGCTCATCCCTAGTCCCAGTGCCTCAGGGTCTCTGAAAAGCCTCAACTGTGTAGAGCTCCAAAGATGTAGCCATGTTAGTCTAGTTCAGCAAAACAAACAAGGAGTCCTCTGGCACTTTGAAAGACTAACACATTTATTGCATGAGTTTTCATGGGAGAAATGTGATAAAGAAATGTATTAGTCTTTCAAAGTGCCACAAAACTCCTTGTTTAACTGTCCAGTGCTCAATCTAAAGGTTTCTGTAGAGTTGGCAAGGACTAGGATTGCTCATTGGCTTATTCCTTCTCCCTCTGATAGAGTAGAAGACTTTTTAACCTGTTTTCCTGACTACCATACTTGTAAAGGGAGTGCATGAGGTGCTCCAAAGTTTGTAAAGTGCTATGGACAAGACTGAGACTGCCATGGCATGTGGTATAAGGTAAATACAAAACAAACAAATCCACCCAAACAAACCAGACCAAAAGAAAGTAAAAAAAAAGTAATAATAATAATGCAAGGTACACAAAAATAAATAAAGCAAAGCAAAATAAAATCAACACTGAAATCAATGAAACAGAAAAAAACTAACAATAATTTGTTAGTTTTTAAGTCCTTAACAGCTTGCCTCCTCTCTGACCCCTCAGTCCCTTCCCTCATTGCCTCCATTCCCTGAAGTTCCCTTCTGTTCTAAGACACCCCCCCAGCCCCCATCATTTCCCTGAGCTGCCCAGCTGCTCCTCCCCCACCACTTTTCAGAGCTAGGAGCTGCTGCTCGGTGCTCCGTCCCCCACCCTGAGCTGTTGGCTGTTGCTTCGTGCTCCCTCCTTTCTAGTCCCCACCCCTGCTCTGAGCTCTCCGCTGCTGGCTCTGCTCGTCCTCCCCACCACTGCTGGCTGCGGAGCTACCAGACAGGTGGGCGATTTTAACTCCCCCAGCCCGAAGCAGATCCCCGCTGGCTGGAAGAACGCAAGTTCCTGTGGGCTGGGGGCAGTGGCTGCTAGGCCTGCGCAGCCAGAAGTGATGTGTGGGCAGGTCTGTGAGGGCTGCTGCACGTGCACAGCTTACAGGGAACACTGCTCCTCTGTCATGCTCTGCCACGAGCCACACTTTTTCCTGGAAGAGCGGCATGCAGCTCACAAGCCACAGTTTGGCCATGCGTGGTCTAAACAAACCAAATTCTCTGAGTCTCCCCACATAAGGCAGGATTTCTGTTCCATGGATCCTCCTTGTAGCCATTCTCTGCATCTGTTCCAGTATGAATGCATCTTTCTTAAACATGGAGGACCAGAACTTCACACAATATTCTAGGTGAAGTCTCACCCAGCACCTTGTATGAAGGTGCTAACCCTTCCCTATCTCTACTGGAAATATTTTGTTGGATGTATCCTAGGGCCACATTAGCTTTTTTTCATGAACACATTGCAAATTAATTAACAATATCTAAAGAAATATTTAGCATTCACCAATAAATCAGTCCAAATCCTCAGGCCAGATGGTGTGCACCTCTCATAATAACCCTTCCAAATACAAATCATCTCATCTCTATTGGGATGGAGGCTCACAGTGCAACAAATCCCATTTGATCACCTCTAGATCCTGCCAAAGGGAGGTAAAGAAGTTCAAGAGAAACCTCAGAATTTCAGTGTTGAGATTCAGAACAGATCCCATTTTTCACAAAACTGCTACACTTGGTCTCAGGACCAACAAACGGACCTGCATTTTCTTCATCAAGATAGTTCATCCCAAACAGGTATTGCTGTTAGATTATGATTATTACAGTTGACGTATTATATTGTAAATTACAGTGTTTTTGTTGTGGCGCTATAGGGTGTGTTCACACAGCAGTCTTATTTCGAATCAACAGAGGCTGTTTCGAAATAAGAAACGCCATGTTCACATGACGTACCATTGTTTCGAAACAATGGGTTCCGTTGTTTCGAAACAACAGCGTTGTTTCGAAACAACTTAAACCCATTTGGTGATGAAACAATGCTGTTTTGAAACGATTGTTTTGAAACAATCCCGTCAGAACATGTTATTTCGAAACGACGGTGACTCGTTTCAAAATAACTGTTGTCCGAACATGCTATTTTGCTTTGAGCTTTTTCCCTTAATTCGAATTAACATTTTCTTAATTCGAATTAACTTGTTTCGAAACAACTTGTATCAAAATAACCCCCTGTGTGTGAACATAACCATAGAGCTATCCAAATGTGAACTTTTATCTTTTCCATGTTTTATATCTCTTCAACCCTTAAATATCAGAAAATTGTTGCCAAGGGCTGGGGGTGGACCAGTGGCGTCGCTAGCATTGGGCACCCGGGGCACGTGCCCCGGGTCCCAACGCCGGTGCCCTGGTTCTCCGGCCCAATCAGGCCGGGGATCCGGGGACTGATCCCTGGCGGTCCGCGGCCACTGCGGCCGCGTCTCTGGCCAGGGATCCGGGGCCTATCTGGCCACCCGGCAGGCCCTGCCCCCTGGCCCGGGATAGGGCCAGGGGGTGGCTACGCCACCGCCGCCAGCTAGGCAACCCTGCGGTGCGGGGCGGCTCAGCCTAGCCTGGCCCGGCGTGGCCGGAAGCGGCCGCTACAGGCCGGGTCCGCGGCCGCAGCCCTGGAGCCCCGGCCGGGGACTGGGTCGCCGCAGCCACCGGCGGCCAGGCCGGGAATCCAGGGCCTGGGTGGCCACCCTCAGTTGCAGCAGCCCCATCCCCCGCTGGGGATCCGGGGCCTGGCTGCAGCCGCGGCAACCCCGTCCCCAGCCAGGGATCCAGGGCTGCGGCCGCAGGCCCGGCCTCCAGCAGCCGCTTCCAGCCGCACCGGGCCAGGCTAGGCTGAGCCGCGTCACACCGCAGCGCAGCCTAGCTGGCGGCGGCGGTGTAGCCACACCCTGGCCCAATCCCGGGCCAGGGGTGTGTGGCCTTTTGGCTGGGGGCGGGGCCTGCCCTCAGGGGGGCGGGGCTGGGCCCGTGCCCCGGGTCTTTCACCGCCCCAGCGACACCCCTGGGGCGGACCATGCCAACATGTCACTCCAAAGAAAAGCTCTGCCAGGATTCGAGTTACTCATTGAGCTCTCTTTTATGTCTGATGTTCTGTGAATGTAAAAGGAGCCTTTTACAATGAAGAGGTGTGATGCTGGTCTACCATATGTGGCAAGGTCACCCCCCCTTCTGGAGGGAAGAGGTGTGTGAGGCCTGGCTCAACAGTTCAAGTCTTCTCCCCAAGTGGTACTGGTCACAGTTCAGTCAGCCCCCCTCCAGGAAGATCCCTGGCTTTCGCAGTCTTTCTGGTACTCTCTTCCTTCCCTGGCCCTCGGTCCCAGCTTAAAGAGCCTTCAGAGCAGTGGAAGGGCCAGCTGCTTGTCTCTATCTCTATCTCTATCTCTATCTCTATCTCTATCTCTATCTCT
>ML681979.1:63317773-63337521 GCA_007922195.1 Podocnemis expansa | reverse complement strand
TCTCTATCTCTATCTCTATCTCTATCTCTATCTCTATCTCTATCTCTATCTCTATCTCTATCTCTGGTTAAGGCTGGGGAGAAACAGTCTCCTCCTCTGCCTGGGGAGCTTGCAAACTGAAACAACAGCCTCAGCTCCCCCCTTCTCCTAGTGGAAGCAGCCTTTATAGGCCTGGGGTAGTCCTTGATTGCGTGCAGCTGTCTGTAATTAGCTTGCAGAGGCCTTTTATTTGCAATCAGGGAAAAGGGCCTTCACCAGTCTAGGGCTCACATACCTGCCCTGATGCACCCTCCTGTAGGCCTGCTCCCCTGAAAGTCTCTTCCACTCACCGCCACAACACACCCCCAAACACTCCTCCTTCTCCAAGAAGAAGAAGAAGAGGACCCCTGTTCCTGCCTCCCTGCTTGTGGACCTGCTTCTCCTGTTCCTGCTCCACCACCACTTGGACCTACCTCTGCTGTTCCTGCCACCACCACCACCACCTTGCTGTTCCTGTTTTTTGTTGTCTCCTCTGCTGCTGCTGCTGCTGCTGCTGCTGCTGCTGCTGGCTGGACTCCCTCCCCTCCCACTCCCCTGCCCTGTGGGGGGAGGTAGAGAAGGAAGAACACCACCACCACAACTGCCAGAAGGAGAAGACCACCTCTCCCACTAGCCAGCCAGCCAGTCCCTGCTGCCAGTTGGAGCCTGCTGCACCTGCAAGAGGACCTCACCACCACCACTGAGGGGAGGCCCCCTAGGACAGAGACATTGTTACTTGCAGCTGGGGGTAAGCTCCAAGAGACTGGGAACTGTGTATTACCATCGCTACCCCCAGCTGCTGTTTGCCTGGCCTCCCCTCCCTCAAACAGGCAGCGGGCTCCTAAACCTGTGGGACTTTCTTGCATTGCCTGAGCAGCAGGGACCACAGAGCCCACCCCAGCAGCAGCTCCCCTGCCCCCTCGCCCAGCCCCTTCCCCCCAGTCCCCAGTGGCTGGAGGGCTCCCCCCCCCACTTGCTGTTGCCCTCCAGCCGGTTAGGCGCCCCTATCCCCCACAGCCCCCACCCTCCCCAGTCCTTCGGTTTGTTGTGCTCCCCTGCCCTACCCTAGCCCAACAGTTTGTTTGCCCCACCCCTCCCTGGCCCCACCCTGCAGCCCTCACTGCTCCCCTGCCCCACCTGTGGTTCCCTTCACCCCACCCCCCCAACTAGGAGAAGCTAGCCCTCACGAGCCCCCAATCACTTATTTCTTTTTTCTCCCTAGTTCACTGCCCCCCCTGATACCCTGTTCACTAGTCCCGTGAAGTGCAGCCGGAGGAGCCGGCCCCCTCCTGCCCCACACGAGCCCCATCCCTTCCCCAGGCGCCCTCCTCCCCAGCCTGCAGCTTAGCAGGGAGGAGTGGTCTGCCAGCCTCCCTCCTATCCCTGCCATTGACCCCCCACCCTTCCCACTGCTTGTCTCCCACCTCCCTGTGTCCTCACCCCTGCCCCAGCCGGTGCCCTCCTCCCCAGCCTACAGCTCAGCGGGGAGGGGAGGACCTCCCTAGCCCCTCCCACTCCCCCTCTTATCCTCGGCCCTTGCCCCTGCCCTAGCCTGTGCCCTCCTCCCTGGCCCACAACTCAGCAGGGAGGAGAGGTTTTCCCTGGCCCCTCCCCCCATACTCCCAGCCCCTGCCCACCCATCCCATCTCTGGCACCTCCCTGCCCCCACAGACCAGTCTCCTCTCCTGCCTGTCCCTTACCTGGGGACATGGAGACTTCCCCAGTCCCCTCCGCTCCTCTCCCCTAGCCTGCTCCCCCATCCAGCTCAGCGGCTGCCCCCTCGACCACTGCTGCTGCTGCCACCAATGCCCCCAGTGGAAGGGCGACAGCGGCAGCAGGCACGGGAGGGGCCTCCACCTCTGCTCCTGCCGCCACCACCTCGGCCGGCCACAAAGCCCGGCAGAAAAAGGCGAGCAAGGGCCCTGCCATCGCCATGGCCACGGCATCGGCCACGGCCCCCTCGTCCCGTCCTTCCCTCCACCAGCTCTGGGGGTATCCCCGCCCCCAGGGCATATGCCCAGGTGGCCGCCACCCCTCCACCCACCACCACACCATCAGCCCGCACCGCCTCCGTGCCTTCCACCTCGGGCAGCTGGGGCCCCTTCTCCACCTTGACCAGGAGGCACGGGGTCCGTTGTCTCCTGGTGGCCGCCTCCCCGCACATGGAGACCTATGTGCGGGCGATGGCGAGTGTGGTGGGGCCCTCGGCCATTGTGGCGGCCTCCAAGATGTACAGGAAGATCGTGTTCTTCCTGGCATCGGAGGCCGCTGCGCAGGAGGCGGTGGTGAAGGGCTTGGCGGTGGGGGGCGTCTATGTCCCCGTGGAGCTCCTGGAGGACCTGGGCGTACGGGTGGTCCTTACCTCCGTCCCGCCCTTCCTCCCTAATTCCGCCCTGCTTCCCCCTCTCTCCACCCTGGGGAAGCTGGTTTCCACCATCAGCCCTCTCCCACTGGGCTGCAAGGACCCCACCCTCCGTCACGTTCTGTCCTTCCGCAGGCAGGTGCAGGTTCAACTGCCGCTGGCGGGGGCTCGTGACGGAGTGGCTCTTGAGGGGTCCTTCTTAGTGCCCCACCAAGGGGCACTATATAGAATCCAATATTCCTCAGGGGAGGCTCAGTGCTTCCTCTGTAGGGCCACGGGGCATGTCCGGAGGGACTGCCCCCTGGCCCACCACAGAGAGGAGGCAACGGGCCCCCCGGGGCCACGGCAGGTGCCGGCCATACCACCGCTGGCAGCCCTAGCCAGCTAGCCACCAGTGCCGTCCCTCCTCCTCCTCCTCCTACCCCACAACCATCAGGGACCTCGGACGAGAGAGGGGGGGAGGTGGCTGGCCCCAGTCAGGGAGAGGGCTTACCCCAGGGGGAGGGTTCCCATCCCTCTGCTGTTCCGCCCTCACTCCCTTGCCTCCCGGCACCAGTGACCTTGCTGCCCGACTCTGCCCCCGCTGGCCAGGCCTCCACTGCCACTCGGAGGGCTGGGTCCTCGTCGAGGGGCGCGGCAAGCGGAGGAAGGTCCGTCCCCTCCCCTCCACGTCGGATGGGGAGGAGGCCCCCCGGAAATCACTGCGGGGGCTAACCGTCAGGCTCCCGCTGCTGACGGACCTTCCGCCGTGCCCCCCGATGGGAGCCAGCAGGAGGACCAGGCTGAGGAGATGGAGGCAGCAGCAGAGGAGGGCAGTGTTGCCCCCCTTATGGAGGCCCTTTCTGATTCCACTCCCAGGGAGACCGTAGATGGAGCCGCCCCCTCTGCCCCCGCACTGCCCGTAACATCTGCGCCTGCTGCTGACGCCGAGGCAACTCCAGCCCCGGTGTCTGGAGCGGCGGTGCCCACGGCAGCGGGGAGCGCATTAGGCTCCATCTTCGCGGAGCTTGAGGCCCTGGATCTCACCCCGGTCACTGCGGGGGAGGACGATCCCCTCCTGGCGGGCCTCAAGCTGGGCAGCGACCTGCTGTTGCCGCCCCCTCCCTCCCCACAGTCTTCCTTCCCACCCGCTGTCCCTGACCTTACTCCAGGGACGCCTCCAGACCACTCCACCTGCCCAGCAGCGCTCGGTGCCTCGCAAATGGGTGCCAGCTCCATGCGGGTGGCACTCAGCACTGAGCAGCCGGGCCCTGGGGGATCATGCCCAGTGGGACAGCCACCCCATCCTTCCCTCTCTGATCCTGCCCAGTGCTTCCCCCGGTCCGACGCTGAGACCTTGACTGCCACTCTGAACCTAACACCTGGGCCCAGCGTCGGTGGGGCTCCCCTCTTTGATCCACCCACCATGACCCCCGTGCCTGGTCGAGGGGAGCCGCACCCTGGCGGTCCGACCGCTGGGGATCCCGCCCTTATTCCCAGCCCTGCTCCCTACCTGGCCCCTGCCCCACCCACCACCCTGCCTACCATCATCCCGTCCCCCACCCCGGGCCCCTCCCCTACCGCTAACCCCTCCCCCAGGACCACGACCTTTCCCTTTTCTGACAATGACTCCCAGGGGAGTGGCATTTGTGGCCCCCACCCTGCCCAGGGCTGCAGCTCTCCCTCCGCCGCCCTTCCCCCCCATGCCGGGGGCCGGGATGGACAACGCGGCACCTCCATCAGTGGCGCTGCCGCGACGGGGCTCCCTGTCCTGTCTGTCCCTCCCAGCAGGCAGCGGGGCTGACACGGGGACCCGCCTGGAGGACAGCCCGGGGCCTTCCACCCCGGACCCCCTGGCGCTGCGCGGCGAGCTCCGCGCCTTCCTGGCTGACACTCGGGGGGCCAGGAATCGGGTGTGGCTCGCCTTGCAGCGCTGGGGGAGCTTCCACCTCGTCCTCCAGACCATGAGGGCCATTCTGAAGGAGCGGAAGGGGACCGGGAGGCAGGACGCCGTGGCCTATCAGAGGGTCCGCGTCTTCCGTGACTCCCTCATGGCCTTTGGGGTGGGTCACAGATTGCTCCGCGGCCCGACGGAGGCCCAAGGCATTCCTGTTGCTCCTGTGGATCCCCCCCCAGCCCTCCTCAAGGCCCCTAGCACCTTCGCAACCTTGAACACCAGGGGGCTGTAGGGTGGGTCTCCGCAGGACCCAGGTGCTCTCCTTCCTTGGGGAGGGGGGCTACTCTGTGGTGTTCCTGCAGGAGACCCACACGGATCCAGCTGCCGAGGACAGCTGGCAGTTGGAATGGGGGAACGGGGTGTTCATGAGCCATCTGTCCACCCGCTCCGGCGGCGTGGCCACCCTGTTCTCCCCCGACCTACAGCCCGAGGTGCTGGGGGTGGTCGAGGTCATGCTGGGCCACCTGCTGCACCTCCAGGTCCATATGGAGGGGCTGGCGCTGAACCTTGTCAACGTCTATGCCCCGACATCGGGCCCGGAGCGGATGCCCTTCTTCCGGCAGGCGGCCACCTTCCTTGACACCCTAGATCCACAGGAGTGTCTGGTCCTGGGGGGGGGATTTTAACATCACCCTCGAGGACTGGGACCACTCCGGGACCGAGTAGTACCAGGCCGCTGCTGACGTCCTCTGGGAGTTGATGGGACGTCCTCGGCCCAGACCTGGCCGTCGCCTGGGCCGAGTCCGAGGGAAGTGGAGAGCTTCCCCTCTCTTGCCGGCGGGCCGTGCTGGCCCTGCTGCCCAAGAAGGGGGACCTCCGCGACCTTCGGAACTGACGTCCCGTCTCGCTCCTCTGCACGGACTACAAGATTGTGGCCAAGACCATCTCGCTGCGGCTTGGGTCTGTGCTGCAGGACGTGGTCCACCCTGACCAGACCTACACCGTCCCGGGCCGGTCCATCTTTAGCAATTTGTACCTGGTCTGGGATCTCTTGGAGCTCGGGTGTAGGGATGGTCTGTCGTTCGCCCTCCTGGCCCTAGACCAGGAGAAAGCGTTCGATCGGGTGGACCACGGGTACCTCCTGGGCACCCTGCAGGCTTTCGGGTTCGGGCCACGTTTTGTGGGTTTCCTCCGGGTGCTGTATGCGTCCGCGGAGTGCCTGGTCAAGCTCAACTGGACCCTGACTGAGCCGGTCAGCTTCGGGCGAGGAGTGCGTCAAGGCTGCCCACTGTCGGGGCAGCTGTACGCTCTGGCCATTGAGCCCTTCCTCTGTCTCCTCCGTCGGAGGTTGACGGGGTTGGTGCTCCGTGAGCTGGAGCTGCGGCTGGTCCTGTCAGCGTACGCCGACAACGTGCTCCTCGTGGTCCAGGACCCAGGCGACCTGTGGCGGCTGGAGGCTTGCCAGACCATCTACTCGGCGGCCTCCTCTGCCCGGGTCAACTGGGTCAAGAGCTCTGGCCTGACGGTAGGGGCCAGGTGGTTGGTGGGCTCCCTCCCACCCGCGCTTCAAGCCATCCGGTGGAGCACGGGTCCGCTGCTCTGTCTCGGCGTTTACCTTTCTGCCACCCATCCCTCCCCGGATGAGAACTGGCATGATTTGGAGGACAGGGTTGTTGGGCAGCTGCGGAGATGGACGGGACTGCTGCGGTGCCTCTCCCTTCGTGGGAGGGCGCTGGTGGTCAACCAGCTTGTTCTGTCCATGCTCTGGCACCGGCTCAACACCCTGGTCCCACCCCCGAGGTTCCTGGCCCACCTCCAGAAGACAGTTCTGGAGTTCTTTTGGCCAGGAATGCACTGGGTCTCTGCAGGGATCCTGAGTCTTCCCCTGGAGGAGGGAGGGCAGGGCCTGTGCTGTGTCCACAGCCAGGTCCACGCCTTCCGCCTCCAGGCCCTTCAGAGACTCCTTTATGGCGCAGGTAGTCCAGCGTGGAGCCACCTGGCGCACACCTTCCTCTGCCGCTACCGAGGGCTCCGATACGACCGGCAGCTCTTTTATATCCAGCTGAGAGGCGGTCCGCGAGACCTCTCCGAGCTGCCGGCCTTCCACCAGGACCTCCTCCGGACCTGGAGGCTGGTTTCGGCCTCCAGGGCTCTTGTGCCCACTGAGGAGGAGGAGGGCCTCCTCGTGGAGCCCCTGCTACACAATCCCCATCTGAGTGTGCAGGCGGCGGAGGCCCCCTCCGTGAGGTGGAGGCTGGTCCTGGCAGGCGTCACCAGGGTCGGAGACCTCCTGGACTATGCCCAGGGGGACTGGGTGGATCCCCTAGTGCTCGCTCAACACATGGGGCTCTCCACCCTCCGGACCCCCCCGCGCCTACTCCAGGAGGTGAAGGCGGCCCTGCCCCCCACTGCTCGGGCTTACCTTGAGCGGGTCCTGCGAGAGGGCACCCCCCGCCCTCCTCTCAGTCCTGGCCCTCTGGAGCTTGCGATCGGGCCCCGGCCCCGCGATCCCCCCGGCCACCCCCACCCCATGCTCCGAGCCGGCTGGTAGAGCTGCAGCCAGTCCCCTTCCGAACCGCGCCTCGCAAACACCTGTACACGCTCATGCTCCACACTCTCCACTTCCTCGCCCTCGTGTCCCGCCCCGACACCAAGTGGCGGGACGTAATCCCACCTGTGGAGGGCGAGGATGCCTGGTGGGCCAGCTTCTACGCCACCTTGACCCCACGGCCCGCCGGGGACATTAGTTGGCGGCTCCTGCACGGAGCCGTGAGCACGGGCGTGTACTTGGCGCGGTTCACCCCCACTCCAGACACCTGCCCCTTCTGCGGTGAGAGGGAGACCCTGGCACACGCCTATCTTGAATGCGCCAGGTTGCAGCCCCTCTTCTGGCTCCTCCAGAACCTCTTCCTGAGGTTCTGGTTGCACTTCTCCCCACACACGTTCCTCTACTCACTTCCCATTTGCGGCCCCACGAGGTCACGGGACCTCCTCGCCAGTCTCCTCCTGGCCTACGCAAAACAGGCCATCTATAAGACCAGGGAGAGGAGGCTGGCTGAGGGAGGGGCCTGCGACGGAGGGGCCTACTTCCGGTCCCTCGTCCGTTCACGTCTCCGGGCAGAGTTCCTCTGGGCGGCGTCTGCTGGCTCCTTCGACATGTTCTGGGAGCAGTGGGCACCGTCCGGGGTTCTCTGCTCGGTGTCCCCATCCGGTTCCCTAGTTCTGAACCTCTGACCCCCACACCCGTTCCCGTTTGTCATTATTTGTGCCCCGAGATCAGTTGGCCCCGGGCCTAGGACCACCTCCCCTTGAGCTGAGGGAGGGGTGTTAGCGGTGGGTAGGCTTATGCCCACCCACCTCCCTGGCGACCAAATAGTGCACCCTTCTGTACCCCTCAGCCCTGACCTTATCACACATTTGTAGAGACAGTGTGAGAATAGCTTTTAAATTTCCACCTAGGATCCCATGAAAGAAGGTATCTGATGTGCATCTACTTCCCCATGAGACTCACTTGACATTCACCCCTTGTAGCATCTTTATCTCTGTGGCAGTAACACCTGCAGAGCTGTGCATCACATTAGTGCTATCAGTGAACAGCCAGTGTAACTCTCCTAATACATAGCAACCTTCAGCTGAATTTCTTGGTAGCTCAGTGTCTATCTCCCCTGCAGAAAAATTGCCAACAATGACAGGGACAGTAATATTAAACAGGAAGAGAACATAAAGTCCATACTGGGTCAGACCAATGGTCCATCTAGTTCAGTGGTTCATAACTTGTGTTTGGCTTGGAAGCCAAAAGTGGTCCACGAGGGTTTTCAGAATGGCACACAGGTCCCATTCTGATGGCTCTAGAAAGTTGTAACTGCTTAAGAACCCAATTGTAGCATGTTTTCTCAAGGCTAAAAGACTGGTGTAGCTCCTTGCTTCAGCCAACAGGGTAGAACCTGTGTCTCTCCCCCCCCCTCCCCTCGCCATAGCAAGGAGCACAGTAAATCCCTTCCCATAGGTCCATAGGCACTGAGGTCCCTGCTGGAGCCAGAGGGAGGGGAAAACTGATTTTCTATTCACATGTCTGCAGAAGGCAGACCCACCTAGGGATCCATGAGGAACACAGAGGGCTCCATGACAAGTGGGGTTTCCCTGCTTCAGGCAGGGTGATATAAGATCTGTAAATGGGTGGCCCCTGTGCTGAACTCCTTCCTTCTGGCTTCAGTGGTGGGGAACCTGCTGGTGTAGGTTACTGGCCCTTCCAGGTTGTAAGAATGATATCTGTGGTTCTTCAACCAAAAAGATAGAGAAGAACTGACCTAGCCCAATATTCTTTCTTGACAGTGGCCAATGACACTGGAAAATGTCAGTACTCCAGAGAGAATGAAAAGAACTGCTAGTCATCAGATGACATAACCCCTGTCACCCTTTCCCACCTGCTGATGACAGAGACCAGGGACACTCCAGAACAGGGTTTTGAATCTCTGCCTGTTGTGGTTCATAATGATTGATGAACCTGTCCTCCAGCATCTGCTGAGCTGCATCGCTTGAAAGTCTGAGTGTGGAAACTGGAAAACCTTGTATTGTTTATCTATATTTTACAGGTCTCATGTTGATTTTTCACTATTTTAAGAAGTGCTTGATGATGTAGGGAGTTTTTCCTTTTAATGGCACAGGGCTAGCAGTTATTACTGAGCACCAGCACAAGTCTTAAGTGGCTGTATTGTTTTCCAGAAATTCTCAGCTCCAAATTGCTGGAGAAATTGGTTAAGATGGCAGCAGTGCATTTCAAATTTACTCATTAAACATCATAACCATAAAAATTGTATACAAATATGTGTATTTGGCAAATTGTCTGAAAGAATAGTAATTTCTTGTTTGTTGAGATTGTAGTCTGACTATATGTTTTTGACTCAGGTACCTCACCAATATTCCAGACACAGTGTACATAAAGAAATATGTGCTGTTGACTTGCCAATGTTTGTACTTAAAGGGAATTCAAAATCAGACCAAGTCTTAAAATCCCTTTAAATTATTTTCAAATAGTACTTCTATAACTGCACTCCCTGTTAATATTTGTG
The DNA here is from genome assembly GCA_007922195.1 of Podocnemis expansa. Classification (NCBI taxonomy): domain Eukaryota; kingdom Metazoa; phylum Chordata; order Testudines; family Podocnemididae; genus Podocnemis; species Podocnemis expansa. The sequence goes on along the minus strand of ML681979.1, from coordinate 63,328,196 downwards.
CTCTTCATCATCCCATGTCCCATGACTTTTAAATATTTTTTTAGTTCCTCTTGCTGTATCAAAGAAGCATGCAAACAAAAGGAAAGCCTGAGGACCTGATTCTGACTACATTTGCTCACGTACTTTACCTTACAGCAATAAAGGGCCCATTGAAATCAGTGGTCCTATCACATATAGACTGTCATGTATGTACCTCAGGGTCTTTAAAACTAAGGAAGCTCAGTAATGACACTGCCTCTACAGTAAGAGCTGGCATAGACAAAAAGAAAACCATTTATCCATAGTCTAGATAAAATAGTTAATAAAAACTCATTGTAATCTTTTCTGGTATAGTGAATTTATTGTTACCTGTGGCCATAGCAATTTTACAAAAACACTAGTTTCTAAATTAGGTGTGCTCTTTAACATATCTGAGACGATCACTCTGTTTACTCTGCAGGTTATTTATATAGCCAGAAACCCTAAAGACATTGTGGTTTCCCTTTTTCATTTTTCCAAGCTTTCAGTGAAACTTGAGTCTGCTATAGATTTTAATATTTTGCTGGCGAGGTTTCTAGCTGGGGAAGGTAAGGTTCATTTACTACTAAAAGGTCAAACCCTGCCCTCTGAGCACAGCCTGAATAAACTATCCATGTGGGTAAATTGTGTAGAATGTGAAGCTGGACAAATTCTGGCCCATCTCACAACCGGGGGTTTAATGTTGCCATTAATACACTAGTATCCACTGCTCACTGCAGAGGCTCTTTGTGCAAGGGTAGTCCATGTGAGCTACATAGTGACATGCACTGGACCAATCAAGTGTAAATTGCCTCCTATATCTTGATTGAGTGTTGCCTCTGAAACCACTTAGGTGCTCAGATAGGAGTAGGTGAGTCTGAACACTGTACAGAGAACACATCAGAATAGTTTTCTACTGTAAATTTTCCAATTTAATTGATTTGTGCAACCATTATTCCTGTTCTACAATCCCAAACCGTGACTTATACCTTCCACAGAGTCAAAAGACTCAGCTGTCTCCTCTCCAGTCCTGTATTCTCTCATAATTTCTGTGACAATGCATGTTCCCAGTAAATGAGCTCACGGACACTGCAAATTTAAGTATTTAGTAAACAAATGCTTCCTATTCTTCTATGGTGGTTTTTGTGTGACTTGTATAATCTGCAAAGGATTGTTTTGGTATGTGTTTAATCTATTAGCAAATTTTAAGTCCATTGTCTCCTTTGTCCTGTATAGATCATACCACAGATTTTTCCCTACGGTAGAGATCAGCGTAACTCCTTTCTAGCTGTTGCAGCCAGTGACATTAGTCTTTTTAGGCACACTACCAATGATTCTGTGTTTTCCCTGTTAGGAGGGATCTCTTTTTCCCAGAACTTTGAGCAATTCTGTCAGTTTTATTAGGATAGTGGAGTGAAAATCTTTTAACACACCTGCTGTAATTTGAGCATGTTCTGGCACCTCTTTGAATCTTTCATTCCAAACCATGTTTTCTAGAGCTTTAATCAAGTGTTGTGTCTCTTAAGTAAACCCTGTCAAAATTACCAACCTCCTTCCTTAATTTTGGACACCAGAAAAGGTTTTTCACCAGTTGCAGGTTTTTTAATCAGAGAAACAACATTGGGCGGGGTGAGACTGGCAAGAGGAAGGTGTGTGTATTGAGAGGGTGGCAGCTTTTGGAGTGAATGCATGGGGTGAATGGGGGAGGCCAGGATGGGTGTTTTGGGGGCATGGGATTGGTTGGGGAAAGCTGTGGTGGATGTCTCTTGGGGGATTGGAGTGGATGGGAGAGGCTAGAGTGGGAGTCTTAGGGGTATTAGAGTAGGTGGGAATGAACAGGTAGATGAGGCTGGGCCTGGGTGGTTGGTGGGTGTATATGCAGGTAATGGGGTTAGTGGGGGATGCTGGGGTGGGTATCTCTGGGCAGCTGGGAGTGGGTGGCAGAGGCTAGTGTGGGTATCTGGGAATGGGGTTAGTGGGTGGGCTGCAATGGGTGAATCAGGGGCTTGGCACAGGCAGAGGAGGCTGGGGTGAGTGTCTCTGAGTGGATGGAGGTGGGCAGTGGAGGCTGGGGGATCCAGCAGCAGGGTGGGAGGATAGGAAGGGGGTTGGTGTGACTCCGGGGACCGCAGAGAGCCAGGGGCAGGGTGGGGGGGTTGGGAATAGATTGGGGTGGCATCAGCAGCTGGATCTAGCTCCCCGCTGCCTCTGGATCAGGCCCCAGGTCTGGGGAGGGCACATTTTGGGCTGCTTGCCCCATGTGCGAAAATCTGCAGTTACATCCTTGGCTGTAACAAAGAACAAAATGTCTCTGGCCTTAAGACTGTAAAGAGTAGCAGCTTGTTCATTAAGAAACACAGTTTGTCTGCTAAAGGAAAAACTGTCTCCAAATACTTGCCTGTTGGTAATAATACTGTGCCTGTTAAGAAAGACATCCCTCTCTCCCAGTGTATGTCAATAAACAGTCAGAAGGGCTGGGACTGGAAGCAGAGAACTTTAAAAGGTTTATCTGGAAAGGTCATAAGTGTATCTGCTGGTAAAGGATCTGTCTCTAGTGTGCTACCTGTAAAGAACTGAGACAGGGAGCAGAAAACTTTACAGGGTTTATTTGGAAAGAGCAGCAGTTTATCTGCTAGAAAAGACTGTGTCCCTAATACAGAGGTTCCCAACATTTTCTCTGTCATGGCCCACCTTACTATCTTTAATAAATTTGAGAAACACCACCATATAGCTTCCAAATAAACTTGTGAATATTCATGAGCCAATAAGCCAATCCAGAGGTCTTTGAGTAGTTTTTCAAAAAATTTTGTGGCACATCTGCTCAGACCTGATGGCACACCTGTGTGCCATGGCACACTGGTTGGGAAACACTGCCTCAATATACTGTCTGCCAATAACAGGGAGTAGAGAGGTTCTAAAAGCGTGTTTGCCGGCAGAGAGTTTGTCTCTAAGGGTATGTCCACACGTCTCTTTTATTTCAAAATAACATTTCGAAATAAAAGAGATTCAGTCCACACAACGTACTCTTATTTTGAAATGACGGGCTCCGTCATTTTGAAATTAGAGCCATCATTTTGAAATAGCTTAAACCTTCTTTAAATCGAAACAGCTGTTATTTTGAAATGGTTATTCTGAAATAACAACTGACACTCAGCAGGGGAGTTTTCTTGAGCCTGTGTCTGCTGGGTGTAATGGCTTGCCTATAGTACTTTTCCACAAGACTCCAAAGACAACAAAGAATGGAGCTTTCACCAACCACAGAGTATTTACACCTTTATGTCCTTGATCATTTACTTATAGACAATATTTTTCATCTCTTTTGATGGATTTGTTTTCACAAACCAAAACTAAGTTAACTGTTTCATAAACTAAAGATTTAATGACCTAAAGGAACACAGGGGTCATCTCATACAATGTTTTTAATGACCAGTCGATGGGCTGATGTTTGTCCATGACTGCCTTCTTGCTGGAACTTGAAATTGCCCCAGACTATTAAAATCTGTAAAGTAACGGGGGTTTTGAACCTGCATTTTATATTACAGTATTCATTCAATTGTTTAAAAGCACTAAAAATAATAAATAAATAACCTTACTGATTGACGGCAGTTGCTGTCATGTTGATATACAAAGCAATTCCATGTGGAATTATTGGAAGAAAGATGTTAACAGAAAGTAGTGAGCAAAATTTAACTTCTAGTAAACCTTTTGAGTAGCTAAACCACACAATGTCTTTGTCAAAGCAGTTATCTCTGCATCAAGCTTTTTTTTTCAGAACCAACAAAAGTTCAGAAAAACATAATAGAGGAGTAGAGACTGGAAATGTGGTACTAATGAAGAGTTAGAAAGGAAAAGGAAATATTTGGCCTTCAGTCAAAAATCTGATTAGTCTTATGTGAAGCGTGGATTTGTTGCTAGTGAGGAAGTAGAATGCCCAAAATCTTTCTGTGTTGTATGTGGCATGTGTGACGCTCTTTGGATTTAGGGAAACATTTATTGTTGTTTCTTCATATTAACAATATCTTGTATTTGCAATAATTCATAAGCAAAATGCCATGTTTGTTACCGCTAGAAAGGCAGTAATCTTGTAGGAATGATACTATGGTTTATATGTAGGGGTCATATCTGCATTAAAAGTTACAGAAATCATAGATCATAGAATCATAGGGTCGGAAGGAACCTCATGAGGTCTTCTAGTCCAACCCCCTGCCAAAAAAAGCAGGACCACTCCCACTAAATTATTCCAGCTCGAGTTTTATCCAGCCGAGCCTTAAACATCTCCAAAGACGGCGATTCCACCACCTCCCTAGGTAGCCCATTCCAATGCTTTACCACCCTCCTAGTAAGAAAGTTTTTCCTAATGTCCAGCCTCGACCTCCCCAGCTGCAACTTGAAACCATTGCTCCTTGTTCTATCCTCTGTTACTACTGAGAACAGCCAGGCTCCATCCTCCTTGGAGCATCCCTTCAGGTAGTTGAAGGTTGCTATCAAATCCCCCCCTCAGTCTTCTCTTCTGCAGGCCACCTTCAGTCTTTCTTCATAGGGCTTGTGCTCCAGCCCCTTGATCATTTTTGTTGCCCTCCACTGGACTCTTTTCTAATTTGTCCACATCCTTTTTGTAGTGGGGAGCCCAAAACTGGACACAGTATTCCAGATGCGGCCTCACCTGTGCCAAATAGAGGGGAATGATCACATCCCTCAATCTGCTGGCAATGTTTCTTCTGATGCAGCTCAGTATGCCACTGGCCTTTTGGCAGCAAGAACACACTGCTGACTCATATCCAGCTTCCCATCCACCAGGACCCCCAGGTCCCTTTCTACAGTGCTGCTACTTAGTTGATCACTCCCCAGCCTGTAGCAGTGCATGGGGTTTTTCCATCCCAAGTGCAGGACTTTGCACTTGTCCTTGTTGAACCTCATGAGATTTCTATTGGCCCACTGCTCCAATTTGTCAAGGTCTTCCTAAATCTTCTCCCTGCCCTCCAGCATGTCTACCATTCCCCCCAGCTTGGTATCATCCGGAAACTTACTGAATGTGCAATAAATCCTATCATCCAGATCATTAGTGAAAATATTGAACAGAACTGGCCCCAGGACCGACCCCTGGGGCACATCACTCATTACTGGTTGCCAACTAGACCCAGAACCATTGATTCCTACACTCTGAAATCGTTGATCTAGCCAGTTCTCTATCCACTTTACAGTCCACACATCCAACCCATACTTCCTTAAGTTGCTGATGAGAATGCTGTGGGAAACCGTATCAAAAGCCTTGCTAAAGTCAAGGTATATCACATCAATAGCTCTTCCTCCACCCACAAATCCAGTCATCTCATCATAGAAGGCAATGAGGTTGGTCAGGCATGATTTACCCTTGGTGAATCCATGCTGATTGTACCTGATCACTCTGTTTTCCTCCAAGTGTTTCAGGATGGATACTTTCAGAATCTGCTGCATGATTTTTCCAGGGATTGAGGTGAGGCTGACAGGTCTGTAATTTCCTGGATCCTCCTTTTCCCCTTTCTTGAAGATAGGCACTATATTTGCTTTTTTCCAGTCCTCCGCACCTCTCCGATTCACCATGAGTTTTCAAAGATAATGGTCACTGGTACTGCTACCTCCTCAGTCAACTCCCTCATCACCCTCGGATGCAGGTTGTCCGGCCCCATGGACTTGTGGATATCCAGCTTCTTTAGGTAGTCCCTAACCTGACCTTCTGTCACCAAGGGCCTCTCTTCTGTCCCATCTGCCATGCCCAGTGTAGGGGGCTGGGAGCTGGACCTCCCTGTGAAAATTGAAGTAAAAAAAGCATTGAGCACTTCAGCCTTTTCCTCATCCTTCATCATGACCAAATTAAGCCATGAGCAGGAGAGAGATTTAGGTTGTGAAGGGGTCATTAATTGGAAGGAGGCTCAACTGCATAGGAACAAGTGGGGACAATGCCAGCCTGATCATATACAAAAAGTAGGTGGTTGCTTATGGCACCAGCCTTTAGGGGCACCAACTTACACAGAAATTTTTTTTTCTCTATTTAAAAAATATATTAATATATCCATTCTATACTTTAGTCCCTGCCCCCATACTGAATGTGCGGGAGTGAAGGGGTGGTGGAGTCATGGTTCAGCTAGGGTGCCAAAAAAAATTGGGAAACTCCTGAAAGGGGCCTATATAAAGCCCAGGAGTTGAGAACAGACAAATAGCTGCAAGGAAGCAGGTTGGAATTACTGTTAAGAGTAAGGAGGTGTGTTTGGAACTACAAAGGGTAGTCTACAACTTTGCTCTGTGATGAGGGAGTTGAAAGGCTGGCAAACATGGAGAGGGGAAAGACAGGAAGGTAGGAGATGGCTCAGGGGAAATACAGGAAGGAATAGAAGTGTAGACCTTGGCTGCTGATAAAGGGTCCCTGAGCTCAAACATGGAGTAGTGGGTGGGCCTGGGTTCCCCTCCCAGCCACTCAGGATGTGACACAGACCACGCAAAGGACAGTGGGCTTCCCAGGACAATTTCATTTAGGAAGACTTTGTTTCCTCTCTCCACTCACTTGCCAGAGGACAGAGTGAGCCAAGTCATGAAGTGAAGGCTGTGGTTTCCAGAGCAGCGAGACCTGTGGGAGGAGGAGCAAGGGGAAGAATGACACTACCTGGCTGTAATTCCTGGCCTGAGCTAATCTGCACTGAAAACAGGAGCATGCACCACTAGTGGTAAGAGGACCTCGTAATGCTGAAGAATGCAGACATCCCCTCTTTTGGGGTCCCTGCTGACCAGAGGAGAAACACAGTTCTCTCCACAGGATGGATTCTTTTGGGCTTTCTTATTCTTCTGCCTTGTAAGTAAGACTTCTCTGACACATCCTAGTAGGAGCACTCCTTTTTCAGATGTTCTGTGGCCAGACCTCTAGTCTACTACTCCTGGCATCTCCCCTCCTTTCTTGCTGTCCAAGGCATCAGCTAGCTTGTTCCCACAGAAGTTTAACTAATGCCAGTTGATCTTTGGCCAGGTGGACTAGATAATTCTGCAGCTACCAATATGTCTCCGGCTGCTTCTGCTGGTTCTCTAGTATCTGCTGCAGCCTAGCCTAGATCTGTCCCCACTGTCCCTCACCCCCTCTTCCTCAGTGATGGTGGCTCTGGAGTTAGGGTGATGAGATAGCAAGTATGACAAATCAGGATGGGGTGGAGGATAATAGTTGCCCATGAAAAACAAAGCCCCAAATATTGGAGCTATCCCTATACAATTTGGGCATCGGGTTACCTTATCTGGAGTCCAGCCTGGGAGGGTATAAAGCAGGTGTGGCCAAACTGTGGCTTGGGACCTACATGCAACTCTTGAATGAAAAAGCGTGGCTCACAGAAGAATGTCAGCAAATCAGTTTAGGAAAGCAGTCACACCCAAGGAGTTTTAAATCTCCTGCCCTGAGCATACTCAAAGCATGCTCGGGGGGGGGGGGGGGGGGGGGGGGCGGGGCTCCAGCAGGGGCCTAGCTACTGGAGCGGTCATGTACGGGGGCACTGGGGAGGAGGGATCAGCTCAGGGGAGACACCATTGGGTCCTGGGGGTTCAGGAGGGGGCCGGGATGGCAGGGAGAAGCGTGGCATGGTTGGAGATGGTGGAAAGAAGTGTGGCATGGTTGGGATTTTAAAAAGCTTGCCACTAGCCTGCAGTCTTCTAGTGACAGCTAAGTTTTTACTGTGTAAGCCTAGTTTTCATGGTAACCTTAAGTAATTATTACAATCTGACATTAGTAGGATCAATATTTGCCCTCTTTTTAGGATAAAATTAAAGTGTGCAATGAATTTTGAACTTAGTAATTTTGTGGTCAGTAAAAGTATATGGCTATATGCCTCAGTGTGGCTCTCAAAGGTTTAATGATCAACTTATATGGCTCTTGAGTTCCATAAATTTGGCCACCCCCAGTATAAGCTTTCTCTGCAAAAAAGGCTTCTGAAGCTGTGGCTATGCTGTTTTGTTATCTTTCTCTGTTATGTCTCTCTCCCCTTCTGTATAGGGGCAACCATGTGTCTATGTTCTCCATCTATGACAGAGTCCATTCACTGATGGGGTGCCTCCTCCTGACAACTCTGGGAATCAGCTATTTTCAGATCCAAAAAAGTTTCTGCTTGCCACATGCTCTGTTGACTTTTTCATTGTGTGGACCTCGGGGGGCACCGTAGTGAATTGACCCTCTGGATACATTATGAAACATGTGGGCCACTGGAAGGGGATCTAAAAGTCTCTCCTGAGAAACAGGCCCAGTCTGTCTTCCCAGGTTTCCCTACTAGCTGTTGAGAAGAGGCACCAGCTGGGCAATGAATGGGGAGACTGCCTGAGCCCACTTCTCATTAGATTTTTCTAACTCACAAGAAGTGTAACACAGATAGTGACCTGATTTGAGAGAGAAGTCATAAAGGAGGAGCACCTTTAGTTCCAGACAGTGTGAAACAGAGATAGAGGCAAGAGACTATCTGGCAATTTGCAGAAGAAGTCCTCTGACCTGGAAAGAGCTGATTCACCAGTGTGACCAAGAGGTGAATCGTGGGGAGTGGATGACAGGCCCCCAACTCCCAGTTGGACTTATGACCTAAATATGTTGAAGACATAGGCCCTTGTCCATTTTTAAGCTTTTCTAAAATTATCTATTTATCTACATCCATATCTATTTATTGGAACCCAACCAAGAGGTTGGTGACACAAGCTAGTAACCCCTATTGGATGATTTAGTCCTGCAGCTTTTGCTGGATTCCTCTGTATCTTCTAAGATACTCATGTCTCTTCACTGGGATGGACCATCACAATACTCATACCAACTATTTTCAGGCTATATAACAGACGTGGCCAAACTGCTGTTCATGAGCCGCATGTGGCTCTTTAAAGAAAAATTGCGGCTCCTGGGAGAGCACAGGAGGGAAGGGCAGCATGGTGGGAGATGGGCGAGAAATTTGCAGTGGTCGGTGACAGCAGAGAAGCAGCATGGTGAGAGCCAACAGCAGAGGTGCAGTGTTGTGAGAGCTGCAGGAAAAAGCAGTGTGGTCAGAGCCGAGGGAGGGGCAGCACTGAGAGAGTGGGCAGGGAAAAAGCAGCCTGGTAAGAGCAGGGAAGGGAGGGGAGGGGCCGCATTGTGAGAGCCTTACCAGTAGAAAAAAGCAGCGTGGTAAGAGCCAGGAGGGGAAGGGCAGCATTGTGAGAGCCAGCAGGGAAAGGCAACCTCCTCAGTTAGGTGGAAGGACAAGCACTCAAATTCAGTAACTGCCAGATTCTACAGTTTACCCATACAATATTAATTCTATCCTCTTTGTCTGTGTGCATTATGACACAGTCTTTAATTACATCAGTGCATGATTTTTTAAATACTTTATTTTTTCATATGGTTTTCTGGGTAAATATTTTTAAAACTGGCAACATAAATTGATTAAGAACAAGTCTACAATGAACTACAGATAAGTGATGATAATTAGCAATTTAAACCTGAAAAGCAATTGTAAATTAATTTTCTTTTTAAAAAAATCACCTGGCATTTCCAGATATCCTAATATAATGCAAAATTATTTCTCTTATATTTCTTTTTTGAGAATTAAATAACAGTCATCAGAAATGACTGAAAATTGACACAAGTGTTACATCCAAAACCACTGACTACTGTCAAAAGGTTATTAAAAAAACCCCTCTGTTTAAGGAATCTTACAAGTACTTATTATGGATCATGGTTCATTTTCAGCATGCAAAATGATTTACACTTAGGATAGACCACCACTACTGAAAACTGGCTTTAGAAAAAAAATTCCTTAAGTCCATTGAATAAGTGTGCCTGAGATATCAGTATGTCATCTGTTTGCAGAAGGAACTGCTAATACATTTATTTTATAAGAAAATTTTAATTAATATAACTAAGTCAATCACCAAGATAATTTACATTCACTGCAAAATTCAATAGCAGCACTAGACTTCTACTGATTAAATAGCATTCAACATGTATTAATTCTTTTTTGTTGTATAGTCAAAATCTATATTTCAGTGCAGTCTTCATGAATGACTCTATGGGTACCTGAGCCCATTAGACAAGAGAGTAATTGTTGTGAAGGGCTGAGGATTGGAAATTGTGTTGTCAACTTTCTGAAAAAAATCTCTCACCAATAAAGATTTTACTTTGTATTATAAGGGCCTGACCCCAAACTGAATAAACTCAATGGGATTTTTTCCATAGTATCTTCTGTGCATGGACTCCAAAGCACTTACTGAAACAGGCTCTGATCTTGCACTTTCTGCTCCCATAAATTCTCATTGATCTGTTGTGATTCTGAACAATTGAAAAGGTGTCCCTGTGTGCATCTCTTCACAGGCTTAAGATGAGAGCAGTATTTTCCCTTACTATTACTCTCATTTTAAATTAATTGTGTCTGAGTCCTCAGACCTTTTGTCTTCACTGTCCATGAGT